>JAAFCF010005712.1:1170-23969 GCA_013389785.1 Helicorthomorpha holstii
AACAAAAAGTCTGTCCCCCCTCTTAACTTTTTAAATAAGTAAAATTTAAAAAATCGGCTAATGGGAGCAAATAGGAACTATGTAGGTCTCCATCCAATGGTGATCATTAAATATCTGTTAACTTGTAATTTATGCTTTTTTTCAACATTATTTTTTAAATAAAAAGCGATACGCCATTTTAGTCAATCAAAACGTTGTGCGGAACTACAAATGAGAAAGTTTGAGTACAAAACCATGCAAATCAGACAAACGGTTCGCCCAAAATATGCATAAAAATGCATTAATTTTAACTCAAAATTGATCCTCTTGGTCATTGTTTTAGTTGGATATCTGACCCTCTTAACCCACAACTAACCCCATCTAGTGTTAATTAAAAAATATCGATTTTTAAGTAAAGCAGTCTTGAATGGCCTTCAAATTTATTTGAAGAAAAAAGAGATAAATATTGAAATTTAAATTATAAAGTTTTAAAAAAATCCTTTAAGTTTATAAAATTAACCAAAGGAATATTGTTCATTTTTAATAAAACAATTTGAAATCCGGAAGTTATCAACAAAATTAATTCTTAAAAAAAAATACAAGTGTTGATATTTATCACACAATTTCATTGACGTTTTTGCCAATTTTAACTTTTGTTTTGATTTTAACAAAACTTGTTTTAATTAAGCTGTACATGAATAATTTTGTTGTTTATTTTGAAATAAACCAGAAAATAAAATGAAAAGTATCTTATTATTAAATTAAATAAGGTATTTTTTAATTTTTAAACTAAACAAATTTTTGCAAAGTTTTAAAATGTTTGTCTTTAGCTAACCAACAAGCTTCAACCTTATTGTTTTTATTATTAAAACCAAATAAATAAGTTAAATTTGCCAATTTTGGTAATATTATAGGTGACATCTGGATTTAAAATTGTTTTATTGAAAATAAACAAAATTCCCTTGGCTATTTTTGAAAACTAAAATGACAAAAACTAAAAGGATTTTGTGTGAACTTTATAATTTAAATTTCAATATTTATCTTTTTTTCTTCAAATGAATTTGAAGGCCATTCAAGACTGTTTTACTTAAAAATTGATATTTTTAAATTTACACTAGATGGGGTTAGTGATGAATTAGGAGGTTTAGATATTCAACTAAAATAAACAACAAGAGGGCCAATTTTGAACCAAAATTAATGCACTTTTTTGCATATTTTGGGTGAACCGTTTGTCCGATTTGCATGGTTTTGTACTCAAACTTTCTCATTTTGGGTTCCGCACAACTTTGTGATTGACTAAAATAGCGTATCGCCTTTTATTTAAACAATAATGTTGACAAAAGGCATAAGTTACACATTCACAGATATTTAATGATCACCATTGGATGGAGACCTACATACTTCCTATTTGCTCCCATTAGCCAATTTTTAAATGTTTACTTATTTAAAAGGTTAAGAGGGGGGACAGACTTTTTGTTCACGCTGAATAGATGCCACACGTCAGGGTTACACCTATTTATTTCTAGATTTCATGCCCAACACACCTACCTGTGTAAGGTATCTGAGTAAAATTTTACCTGGCGAAGAAACTGTTGCCTATTTAGGAGAAGCTCTCTATCAGGCGTTACTTAACGAAATAAAAGATTAAACATCATGCTGCCTAACGGTTTAGAAAATATTTATACACACATTGGTGTCGGTAATGGGGGTAGTAGTTCATCCTCAACTGATGTTGATAATGGTGAAATATCACCCGTCAACCTTGACACACCAACAGGTAGTACATCCAGTACTAATAAAATCAAGTCAAATAATAACAATGTACAACAACAAAAAGAACCACAAACATTTAAAAAGTATTTAAAGAATTGCACTACACTACTTGCCTTAGTTGTCACCTTGACATTGGAGATTTTATTTCTCGTTCAACTAATTAAAGCTGTTCAAAGTGGCGGAGGACTTAATCAAGAAGAAGTTAATCATCTTAAAAAAACCATCCATTCCCTCGAATTAGTAAGAGAACAACACAATCAACCTTATCAATTTATAACCCCATACTCTCTACCCCTATTAAACGCAAACAATTATGGCTGCCCATTGTTGCCCACATGCAAGACGTCACCTACAAACGAAGAGAAAAAAAAAGAAATCTCAACAACGAAGTCATCTTGTCTCCCACTCTCTACACCACTCACTGCCGCTGCCGCCGCTGCCGTCGGGGGGTTTCAACTTCGATGAATATTAGCCTTACTTTTATTTTTTCTCCCATCAACACTTCACATCTACAAAAATTTAAATGCAAAAATTGTTTACACCTTCACCTTATTTCAGCGGATTTTACGTGATGTTAAACATCTTCCTCTGAAAATATATGTATTTCCTCTGAAATATATGTGTTCCTCTGAATTTATATTTCCTCTGAATATATGTGTTCCTCTGAAAAAATATTGTAACGGCATTAACATTAGAATGGGCTCCTTTTAACGCTCAAGCATTTCCTCCAACTCGTTCGACCCCATACTCAGCCGGCTTAGATCTCTACTCCTCCGTAACCTGTCACATTCCCCCTGGTGAAATTAGGCAAATCAACACCGGTATCATTATTCAATTACCCAAAAATTGCTACGGACGTATCGCCGATCGAAGCGGATTAGCAGCACATAACGGTATTCACGTATTAGGGGTGTAATCGATCGCAATTACACCGGCGAAATCATCGTTATTCTAATAAATTTAGGAAAGCAAAATTTTCTAGATAATCAAGAAAACAGTATCGCCCCACTTATATGCGTTTATACGTGCATTATACCGCACAACTATAATGCCCTTATTCTTCAAAGAAATACCTTTCGTGGTAAACGAGGACTGTCTTCTGGAATAGTTAACAACAACAAACGGGTACCCCCATCAAAGTTTTACAGCAAAAAGAAATTGTCAAACCTGTTCAAAATATGAAATTGGTAGGAAGATGCAACAACAAAAAAAGAAAATCTAACAACAACAACAACAAAAAATCCAAAATTGAACAAAATAAAAAAGATAATGATAATGTTGAAACTCTTGATTTATCACCCACTCAACAAAAACAGACAACATCCGAAAGTGAGAACAAAAATATTGACATCATTGATCTGCCAAATCTACAAGAACTGAGTAACTTCATTCAAGAAACACAACTATTTCAAAAAATGTTTCTTTTTTTAATATTACAAAAATATATATAACAACATAAAACATAACAAATATAATGTATAACCGCTTGTTATTATTATTTCTTTCGTCAAAAACAAAATGTATAACCGCTTATTATAATGTTAAACGTTTGTATAACGTTTTTAGGTAACCATTCAGGAAATTGAGTTCGATTCTTAAGCAAAGCTATATTACATAAATCTTGTAATGACATTAACGATGTAAAACGACGAAAATACAATTTTAAAATAAAATCACAATCCAACATAAGCCCATATTATACACATAAATTTGCTTATTAATGACGCAACAATTAAAAGATTCATAACTATTAACAATTGCCTGCAATACCTTTAAATTTTCATCTACAATGTAAATATTATTATAAACGCTAAAATGCACAAACAACCTCTTATCCGACGTAATACCGTAAAAACAACGAAAAGAAACACCAGTCTGCCCTTTATAACTAATACCTCCGTCTACTGTATTGTAAACATATAAACGTGTCAATTGTTGTCTCATTTTTTGACCCATAGCACAAACCATAATATAAATTTGCGATCCCAATACCTGCATTTGCGTATTATTAATGACACCAGGAAATTTAAATACTGGAAGTAAACGCGCAAAAGTTATATTTTTTTTCACCGGATGTTGTATCAATCATCATGGCCTTTGTAAATGTATCTTCATAACTTTGTATTATAAAAACATTGTTTTTAACCAAACACGCATTAACTTTACCAAACTTCAACTGGTAAAATTCCTTCAACTCCCGCTTCTTAAAATCAACACGGTAAAATACGACATAACGATATCTCAAATAGATAGGGTCATAAATATCAGCATCACGTATCTCACGGGTAACCACGATTACACCTTCTCCCCATGACAATCCACGCACATACAATCATTATTGTTCCCCTTTTTCTTTATTAATCATTTTACATAAAACACTTAACACATTCCTTTCTTTAACCCAAACACACCACATATGCATACAATAACAAGTGCATAAAAAAATTTGACATGTCAAAATCAAAAAACTTAAGAAACACATGTAGGCTATTAAAACTGTAACTCATTGGGGCAGAGCGTAATCAGGTTAATAACGACAAACACATAGCGGCTACGTTTACGCTACGCATGCGCTACTCATTTAACACACAACAGCTGGGAGCGCATACGTACAGGGTTGCCTCATACAGTGTAACACAAAAAGAGGTTATGACGTCACTATGAGAGTTTAACATGGGCATTTGTAACAGTAGGCTCTGCCCACTTTTCCAAGTAGCCACGCCCACCTCCCAATACTGCTCTCTGATTGGTCATATTTAAGTTTCGTGCCCAAATGCTCAACGCTGATTAGCCCAGCTTAGGATGTACCCTAACTACTTATGTTTCAACTTGCATTTCAACATTCTGACACATGTTTTGAATGTGTTTAAAACACATTCTTATGTGATATTTAGAAAAGTTTTAGTTTTTAAAATGATAGAAAATCTATTTTTCTTAAAGACTTTCATGCTTTTCTGACTTTAAGCTCAGCCATCTGAAACCTGATAATTTAACTTTAAGAAATCAATGTAAATGCATGTTTGAACATCATCTCTACATAAGTAGATATGATGTACAAACATGCATTTTGCCATACGAGGCTTACGAAGCTCGTAAATCTGACATTTACAAAATTGCTTAAATACACGTGTGGGCGTAATCCCTTCAGCAGTTGATAATGTTGTATTTTTGGGTTTCATATATCGTCGTATTGACGCTTATTATGCCACGTTTGACTTTGCCAGTGTAATAGTTGTTATTTCGCTCATAAAGAGCATTTTTGTCATGAATGTAATTGTTTTAATCCATTTGACTATTTCAGATATTGAAATGACCATATATCTTGAATAGAGGTCTGTCAACTTTTGAACAAAATATTGATACGTAACTTATTATGTCGTTTAAATCATTGATTCAATGGGATACATTGATCCCAATTAACCTATTAATTGCTATGCCAACAATCAATGTTTAAATTCAATGTAATTACATTTAGATTCATTAATTTAACCATTCAGATTGAATAGACTTTAGAATCACGTTGTTACGACGTGTTTACTTACAAAATCAAATAATCGATTATCGATAATCGATTCTAGCTTTAGTATATCGTATTTTAACATACGTTTCAATGGACGCACATAATCGGAGGTTTTGAACTCCATTTAACCTTAGTATTAATTGTTCTTTTCCAATTCCAATAAGGAATTATTGTTAGTCATAATTGTATCTTTAATTTAAGCTACTACAGATTCCTGTAGCTTACTTATTAAGGTTTTTATAGCCGTTTTAGTAAATTGGGCATTGGCTAAGCAATACGAATGCGTTAATTCTCGTATTGCTTTAGATGTAACAAAAGAAACTATTTCCGGTTTCTATTTTGTCTGTAATAATTAATTACTATCAATTAATTATTAATTTGTTCAACTTGTGGTCATAGACTTACCTTTTGTTTATGTTGATTTTAGGTCACTCTGGGTCTCAAAACACATGCGTTACCCAGAAAAGGTGATTTGCATCGATTCAACATATTAACCTTAAGTTAATATGTAAATTGTTTATTGAATCGTATTTAATAAAGATTCGATGATCTTTAAATTGTGATTAAATCGAGAATTAGTCGCATACTAATTCTGTTTATTGTGGTTATAACATTCCAGCGGGAATGACGATTCAAATCGTGTTTTTGCAGACGATGCATTACGCGTAGATGTACCCTTTGATTTTCACTTGCTGTGTGTCTTTCCTTGAATAAACCCCTACTTTGTTGAGATCATAATTACAGTTTTTGAGTTTGCTTTTAGAATTTAAACATTAATCGCATATGGCGAAATTGATTTAAATACAGTTAGCAATAATTAACTACGATTAGATTTATTAATTAAGAAGAGTAAGTCAAGCAACGAGATTAACAACGTAAATTCACGATTTATGTCTATTTGAGTCGAAAACTCTTGCTACTGGAGTCTGCAGTAATTTCCTTTGTGTTTGAACGCTATACGTTGTATCAGAATAGCTAACTGATACCACGCATTACAATCAAATTGCATCGGCAATTAATAGAGCAGAACCAGAAACTCCAACAATGGTTATGGGCCCAGGAGTAGTCCAATAACTTATTTTCGCAAATTATCCACGTTTTGTGAAGAATTGAAGAAGAAGCCCTATTTCAACAGGTTGCATCAGCTCTTACAGTGAGATGTAAGGCTGCAGTGTGATAGCAACTTAGGACTACATCTTCAACCATGTGCATCGCATTTGCTATTTGTGAGCGAATTCAACCACGTGTTATTATTTGTAATTTGTGGCAATTTAATAATTGCATTTGTGTGAGTGTATCATCGAAAGTCAATTTGGATTTAATGATTCTAAAATGGGTGAGCCTTTAAAGTATGTACAAAATGAACAATTAGATGGTACCAATTATGCTACCTGGAAAGAACGAATTGAAGTCGTACTTTCAGGTACAGATTGTTGGGGCTTCGTGGATGGGACCAAAAAGCCCCTTCCCAAAGATGCCTCATACGAAGTACAGAAACGCTATGATTGCAAGAAAAGTTCTGCATATATGATCATAGTGATGAATGTAACCCCAGATATTTCACGCATGATTAAGCGTATGAAAAATCCCAGAGATGCCTGGGAAGAATTGAAAAGGGCTTTTGAGCGAACTTCAAGGGCTAGGCGTTGTGCCTTGCTAAGAGAGTTGGGCCTCATGCAAATGAAGCTAGCAGAGTCAATTCAGTCGTTCATTATGCACGTGATAGATCTCGCCAAAGATATTAGAAATACGGGCTTTAATATCACGGACGAGCACTTGTGTTGTACAATCATTAGTTGTTTGCCGGACATGTTTGAGCCGGTTGTCCAACAGTTATACAAGCTGCCGAACGACCAGTTCGCCGTTGCAAAGATTAAAGGGGAACTAATGGCCAAAGACTCACGCGTAAAGCAACGTATTGCTATGAATGGACACAATAGCAACTCGTAGGCCTATTTGAGCAAAGGGTTTGCAAACAATGGGAAAAACAAGAAGAAGAAAAGTGTTGTTAATAGTGTAAATAATAGTGCTAATAATGTTGAAATGTTACAGACTGGAAACCAGCAGAAAAGCCAGCAAAACTTTAATTCAAATTCTAGATCCGGTTTCAAGAAGAAAGTAACTTGTTTTAGGTGCTAGAAACAAGGCCATATAGCGAAAGAATGCAGAGTTGGCGGCACCAGTGGCCAGATTAACAGAGGACCATGATGAACAAGAAGCAATTGAATTAACTAATCTAGATATAAATGATTGTGTATTGATGACTTTTAGTGTTTCCAGCTTTGCTACAAAGGGACCACACAGTGACAAACAGAAATGTGAATGGATCATAGACAATGGAGCCACCAGTCATTTCTGTAACAATTGTGAGTGGTTCCACAACTTTAGGCACTATGAGGGCAAGGCGAGTACGAAGGGCGAAGGAAACTCCATAGACATTAAAGGAAAAGGAGACGTCATTTTTCGTGTTGGAAAGCAAGTAGTAACTTTAACAGAGATCCTCTACACACCGGATTCAAGAGTGAATCTGATTAGTGGATCTCGGATTAATCAGAACGGGATGGTCCAAGTGACCGCCAATAGAAAACACATCGTTAAAACGAAAGGTGGTACTATAATGTTTGAAGCACCATTAACTAATTGTTTTTATATTGTGTAAGGTATCCCGGTAATGCCGAGAAAAGGGGAAGTCGTGTGCCTGACTTCCGGTGAATGGTGGCACTGCAGGCTTGGGCACTCTGGACTCAAACCATAGAGAAAATGATACATGGTGAGAAAGTCATCGGGTTGCCTGAAAAGAAAGCGTCTGCAACGATAGAACACTGCGACGTTTGCAAGCATACAAAGTCGACGAAATCAAGAAGCAAAGAACTAATGCCGGTAAAATCTAGAGAAGTTCTGGAGCTGATCCACGTGGATTGTTGGGGTCCAGCTTCAGAATTAGGTGCTAATGGTGAACGGTTTATGCTAACAATTTTAGATGACTTTAGTAGGAAAGTGAATGTGATACCCTTAATGAATAAGGGCCAGTGGGTGGACAAGATAAAGAATTACATCGTTTAAGTCGAGAGACAGACCGGTAAGAAGGTTAGGCGCATTCGGTCTGACAATAGAATGGAGTTCTGTTCCCGAGAGATGGGTCAGTACATCCAGAGAGTGGGACTCAAACATGAAAGGACTAATGTGTACACTCCCAGCCAAAATGGGGTGGCTGAGAGGTACAATCGAACGTTAGTTCAATGTATTAGGTCACTCTTACTCGATAGTCGACTTCCATTGAAATTCTGGATGGAGGCGGTCTTGACAGCTACGTATATCTACAATCGACTTGGTCATCATTCTATAAACTTCAAGACGCCGTTTGAAGTGTGGAACGGTAGAAAACCTTCAATTAAACTAATGCGAAGATTTGGCTGTGCTGCGTATGTCCATAAAACGGGACAAGTACGCAATAAGTTAGAAAGCACTGCTGAGATGGGATACTTGTTAGGTTACGCTATAGGGACTATTGGATACAGAATATGGTTCCCTGAGCAAAATAAAATCATTAAAAGCAAAGCTGTGGCTTTCAATGAAGAGGTTTGCTATGGCAACAGTAATCAGCAATGTATTGATGGTTTGAACAATTTTAGATACGATGACGACTACAATGATGATGGAATGAACGAATCAACTCCTGGTAACACGTTAAGGCAAGCTCCGGTGTTTATCGCAAAGGGAATCAACGAAACTCCTAGAAAAAATGAAAGACCAGCTGTTAACGTCGAACAAAATGAAAACGGGCCAAGTGGAGCTCAACAACCAACGAGGAGAAACCCAAGGGCACCAGAAGATCGAGATGACTACCCGCTTAGAAATCGACAGGAAGCTGGGCCGAGACCACAAAGATCTAAAGAATTTAATTATGATTATGTTCAGGTACAACAACAGCAGGGAAAGAAACTTGAACAATGGGAGATGGACTCGGACAGTGAAGAACCTAAAGATGCCAGTGCTAGGTTTACTGGCGTAAGCGGGAAGTGACGGACAAAAGCGGATGTTGTGATTCCGAAGACCTACAAGCAAGCCATGGAATCACAATTTGCAAAAGAATGAGGTAGCGCGATGGACGAGGAAATCGATTTGATGTACAAGAGAGACGTTTGGGACGTAGTGGACTTGAAGCCTGGACAGAGGACAATTCCTAATAGCTGAGTTTTTGCAGTCAAAGTGAACCCAGACGGTTATGTATATCAATTTGGAGCACGTTTGGTGGCGGGAGGCCATAGACAAATCGGAGGAGAGGACTTTGATGACGTCTATTCTCCAGTAATTAATTTTTCTATAATCCGTCTTTGTTTTGCTGCTCTTGTAGGCAAGCGAGGGTGGAAGCATCACCAATTAGATATTGCAGGTGCATATCTATATGGTGACCTACACCATAACATAGTAATGAAACCACCAGTTGGGTTTGAGCACTTGGGGAGTGCCGTATCACTGAAAAAGGCATTGTACGGCTTGCACCAAAGTGGAAAAAAAGGTTTGTCCATCTGAGTGCAGCTCTACATAAAATGAATTACAGACGTATCGAGGGCGCTGCTTGCTTATATGCAAAGAGATCAGATATCGTTTTAGCGGTTTATGTTGATGATTTAGCTATGTTTGGTAGATCTGATATATACATTAATGAAGCGATTAAAGATTTGCAGGACATGTATGATGCAAAGGCAATGGGACCCATAACAGTACTTTTTGGTGTCGTGTTTGCGGAGAAAGATGGCTACATTGGCATTCATCAGGGACCACACATTGACGAATTGGCAACTAAGTTTCCTGAGGTTAAGCTGAGGCCGACCACTCTGCCACTAGTAAAAGCTACCTAAAAGACATATAAAGGGGAAAGTATAAAAGTACCTTTTAAGAATGTAATCGGTGCACTACTCTACATAGCGCAACAAAGCAGACCAGACATTGCAGTTGCGGTTATTTTCCTGGTGCAGTATGCAGAAAAACCCACAAGACACCATTGGGACCAGTTGCAACAGCTCGTTAGTTACGTCTACTTCACTACGTTTCATGTGTTAACTTTGTATAAAGGTAAATGTGGCAACATGAGTGGTAAATTGCGATTGGATGCATACGTAGATGCATCTTGGATAGCTTGTCCACTTGACAGTAAATCCATTTCTGGAATCATTGTCAAATGCGAGAATGGCATTGTATCTTGGAAAAGTAAAAAGCAGTCCTGTGTAGCCTTGTCATCTATGGAAAGTGAGTACATAGCCATGACTGAGGTAGCTAAGGAATTGCTCTGGCTGAACCAGATAGTTTTCAATTGGGGAATAGTAGATTTTGGAATTCCGCTTGTCCATTGTGACAACAAATCTGCAATTCAATTTTCTTCTAATCAAATAGAAAATTGCAGATCAAAATATATCAAAGCTAAATTTCATTTCTTGAGGGATTGTGTTCAAGAAAATGATTTTGAGCTCTGTTATGTGAACACAGAGGATAATTTGGCTGACTTCCTAACGAAGCCATTTAAGCCTCTGGCTCATCATGGCTCAGCCATAGTTGCTAAACTTTTCAAGTCTTTAGTTTAATTTTAGTTTCAGATAATTTTTAAATTCCAGAATTCAAAATTTATTCAAAATTGGCGTAAATTTGCGATGAATGAAAAAGGGAAATATTGTTGTATTTTGAAGTTTCATATATCATCGTATTGACGCTTATTTTGCCACATTTGTTTATGCCAGTGTAATAGTTGTTATTTCGCTCATAAAGAGCATTTTTGTCATGAATGTAATTGTTTTAATTCATTTGACTATTTCAGATATTGAAATGACCATATATCTAGAATAGAGGTCTGTCAGCTCTTGAACAAACTAATGATACATAACTTATTATGTCGTTTAAATCATTAATTCAATGGGATACATTGATCCCAATTAACCAATTCATTGTTATGCCAACAATCAATGTTTAAATTCAATGTAATTACATTTAGATTCATTAATTTAACTATTCAGATTGAATAGACTTTAGAATGACGTTAGTACGATGTGTTTAGTTACAAAATCAAATAATCAATTATCGATAATCGATTCTAGCTTTAGTATATCGTATTTTAACATATGTTTCAGTGGACACACATAATCAGAGGTTTTGAACTCCACTTAACCTTAGTATTAATTGTTCTTTTCCAATTCCAATAAGGAATTATTGTTAGTCATAATTGTATCTTTAATTTAAGCTATTACAGATTCCTGTAGCTTACTTATTAACATTTTTATAGCATTTTAGTAAATTGGGCGTTGGCTAAGCAATACAAATGTGTTAATTCTCGTATTGCTTTAGATGTAACAAAAGAAAATATTTCCGGTTTCTATTTTGTCTGTAATAATTAATTACTATCAATTAATTATTAATTTGTTCAACTTGTGGTCATAGACCTACCTTTTGTTTATGTCGATTTTAGCTCACTCTGGGTCCCAAAACACATGTGTTACCCAGAAAACGTGATTCGCGTCAATTCAACATATTAACCTTAAGTTAATATGTAAATTGTTTATTGAATCGTATTTAATAAAGATCCGATGATCTTTAAATTGTGATTAAATCAAGAATTAGTCACATACTAATTCTGTTTATTGCGGTTATAACATTCCAGCAGGAATGACGATTCCAATCGCGTTTTTGCAGACAATGCATTACGCGTAGATGTACCCTTTGATTTTCACTTGCTGTGTGTCTTTCCTTGAATAAAGACCTACTTTGTTGAGATCATAATTACAGTTTTTGAGTTTGTTTTTAGAATTTAAACATTAATCGCATATGGCGAAATTGATTTAAATACAGTTAGCAATAAGTTACTATGATTAGACTTTTGTGGAATCAATACTGTTGTGGAAGCTCCTTTGACATTTCATGATGCTTTTAGCTGTCCTGAAGCTTAAAAGTGGAAGGAAGCTATGAGTGATGAGATGGAAAGTTTGGAGAAGCAAAAGGTTTGGTCAGTAGTTCCAAAACCTGATGACCAAAAAGTTGTGGGTAGTTGATGGGTCTATGCTACTAAGACTGATGAAAGTGGCAAAGTTGTAAGGCATAAAGCTAGATTGGTGGCTCAAGGTTTTTCTCAGGTGTATGGGATTGATTGTCATGAAACTTATGCTCCTGTTGCTCCTCTGAATCTTGTTTGTTTTTTGGTTGCTCTGGCTAACCATAAGCAATGGCATTTAAATTTAGTTGACATTAAATGTGCATATTTGTATGGGAAAGTAGATGAGACTATTTTTATGAAGTTACCTGATGGTTTTGATTGGCCAGAGAATAATGTAGCTAGATTACATAAAAGTCTTTATGGTTTGAAGCAGTCTGGTTGACAGTGGAATATTGAGTTAGATAAAACACTAATTAGTATGGGTTTTAAGCGTATAGAAACTACACAGTGTTTATATATTAAAGGTGATTTATATGTTTTAGTTTATGTTGATGATTTACTGATAGCTGGTGAACATGATTTGGTTAAATCTTTTATTTGTGATTTGGAAAAGCATTTTGATATTCGAGATTTGGGTAAATGTTGTTATTATCTTGGTATTGCTTTTGACTATGTTGATGGTAGTATCCTCTTGTCACAGAAAGCATATATAAAAAAGTTACTTTTGTGTTTTGGGTTACAAGACCATATTTCTAAGTATACACCTCTTGATGAATCTGTTGATTTGGTGCCATCTAAGCTGGAACTAAGTTTTGATGATAACAGTCAGTATAGAAGTCTATTGGGAAGTTTACTTTGGGTTGCTAGAAGTGCAAGACCTGATGTCATGTATTCTGTGAGCAAGCTGGCTTAGTTTAGCAGCTGTCCACAGAAGATACATTGGCAACAGCTTAAAAGAGTGTTGATGTATTTAGACACAACACAAGAGTTCTGCTTGCAGATCAGAACTGGTAAGACCTTATGTCTTACTGGATAATCTGATGCTGATTGGGCAGGGGATAAAATAGATATAAAGAGTATGACTGGGTGGTGTGTTTTTTGGGTAATTGTTTGATTGGTCTTGTTCCAAGCAGACAGTGGTATCTTGCTCTCCAATGGAAGCAGAATATGTGTCTTATGCTGATTTAGGGAACAAATTAGTTTGGTATAAGCAGTTTTTTAATGAGCTAAAATTGCCCATAGAAAAACCTTTTTTTGACAAGAATGGATAACCGATCTGCTATTGTTTTTGCAAAGAATAATGTTATGAATTTGCATACAAAATATATTGATATTGCTAATCATTTTGTTCGCTCGCTAATTGCTGATAATATTATTCGCATTGATTATGTCGCATCGCAAATAACTTTCGCTGATATTTTTACAAAAGCACTTAAACATACTTGACATGAATTTGTTGTTAAGTTGTTGTGTTTGAATGTTGACTAAATGGGGGACCTTGTACCTTGCATTGAAAAAGAAAATTGTATTTTATTATTTATGTTGATTAAGGTTCATTCAATGATTGTGTAATTGATTAGAAATATGTAATTTAGAATGAACCTTGGTGCATGATTGATTGTGTAATTTAAGTTGATTGCAAATAATTTTGTATGCTCACCCCCCAAAGTATGGATATATAAAGGGGGTACTTTTCAGTGATTAAGGCAGTCTGTTTTGAGTCAGCCAGTCTGCTAGTGACATTTTTGTAAACTATTAAAATTTGTTTTTGGACAAGTTGGTCCAATTAAAAAATAAAAAATAAATAGTAAAATTTGAAGTAAAAAACAAAGTTTCATTTTTGAAACCTCATAACTTGGCACACATTCACACCAAAACTTCAAAGGAAACCACGCATGCTTTGCATGAGTTTACAACACATTTTTACGTGACTTTTCGAAAAAGTTTGGTTTTCAAAACGACAGAAAATCCATGATTTTTCCCATAGACTTCCATGCTTTTCTAAATTTAAGCTCAGTATCTGAAACCTGATAATTTAACATTAAGAAATCAATGTAAATGCATGTTCGAACAACATCTCTACGTAAGTAGATATGATGTACAATTTTGCATTTTGCCATACGAGGCTTTTGAAGCTCGTAAATCTGACGTTTACAAAATTGCTTAAATACATGTGGGGATGTAATCCCTTCAGCATTTGATAAAATATGTTTCAACTTGCATTTCAACATTCTGATGCAAGTTTTGAATGTGTTTAAAACACATTTTTACATGATATTTTGAAAGATTTTGGTTTTCAAAACGATAGAAAATCCATGATTTTTTTCATATATTTCCATGCTTTTCTGGCTTTAAGCTCAGTTCTCTGAAACCTAATAATTTAACTTTAAGAAAACAATGTAAATGCATGTTTGAACATCATTTCTACAAAAGTAGATATGATGTACAAACATGCATTTTGCCATACAAGGCTTACGAAGCTCGTAAATCTGACATTTACAACATTGCTTAAATACACGTGTGGACGTAATCCCTTCACCAGTTGATAAAGTATGTTTCAACTTGCATTTCAACATTCTGATGCATGTTTTGAATGTGTTTAAAACACATTTTTACATTACAATTTGAAAAAGTTTGGTTTTTAAAACGATAGAATATCCATGATTTTTCTCATAGACTTCCATGCCTTTCTAACTTTAAACTCAGCCATCTGAAACCTGATAATTTAACTTTACAAAATCAATGTAAATGCATGTTTGAATATCATCTCTACGTAAGTAGATATGACGTATAAACATGTATTTTGCCATATGAAGCTTACGAAGCTCGTAAATATGATGTTTACAAAATTGCTTAATAACATGTATTGATGTAATCCCTTCAGCAGTTGATAAAGTATGTTTCAACTTGCATTTCAACATTCTGACGCATGTTTTGAATGTGTTTAAAACACATTTTTACGTGATATTTAGAAACATTTTGGTTTTCAAAACAATAGAAAATCCATGATTTTTCCCCTAGACATCCATGCTTTTCTGACTTTAAGCTCAGTATCTGAAACCTTATAATTTAACTTTAAGAAATCAATGTAAATGCATGTTCGAACATTATCTCTACATAAGTGGATATGATGTGCAATTTTGCATTTTGCCATACAAGGCTTACAAAACTCGTAAATCTGACTTTTACAAAATTGCCTAAATACATGTGTGGACGTAATCCCTTTAGCAGTTGATAAAACCTGTTTCAACTTGCAATTCAACATTCAATATTGCAATTCAACACTTTTACACATGCTTTGCATGAGTTTAAAACACATTTTTAAGTGACTTTTTAAAAAATTTTGGTTTTCAAATTGATAGAAAATCCATGATTTTTCCCCAAGACTTCCATGCTTTTCTGGCTTCAAGCTCAGTTCTCCGAAACCTAAAAATTTAACTTTAAGAAATCAATGTAAATGCATGTTTCAACATCATCTCTACAAAAGTAGATATGACGTACAAACATGCATTTTGCTATACGAGGCTTACGAAGCTCGTAAATCTGACGTTTACAAAATTGCTTAAATACATGTGTGGACGTAATCCCTTCAGCAGTTGATAAAGTATGTTTCAACTTGCATTTCAACATTCTGACGCATGTTTTGAATGTGTTTAAAACACATTTTTACGTCATATTTTGAAACATTTCGGTTTTCAAAACCATAGAAAATCCATGATTTTTCCCATAGACTTCCATGCTTTTATGGTGTTAAGCTCAGTTTTTTAAAACCTAATAATTTAACTTTAAGAAATCAATGTAAATGCATGTTTGAACATCAGCTCTACGTAAGTAGATATGATGTACAAACATGCATTTTGCCATACAAGGTTTACAAAGCTCTTAAATCTGACGTTTACAAAATTGCTTAAATACACATGTGGATGTAATCCCTTCAGCAGTTGATAAAACCTGTTTCAACTTGCAATTCAACATTCTGACGCATGTTTTGAATGTGTTTAAAACACATTTTTCCTCCTATTTTGAAAAATTCTGGTTTTCAAAACGATAGAAAATCCATGATTTTTCCCATTGACTTCCATGCTTTTCTGGCTTCAAGCTCAGCTTTCTAAAACATAATAATTTAACTTTAAGAAATCAATGTAAATGCATGTTTGAACATCATCTCTACGTAAGTAGATATGATGTACAAACATGCATTTTGCCATACGAGGCTTATGAAGCTCGTAAATCTGACGTTTACAAAATTGCTTAAATACACGTGTGGACGTAATCCCTTCAGCAGTTGATAAAGTATGTTTCAACTTACATTTCAACATTCTGACGCCTGTTTTAAATGTGTTTAAAACACATTTTTACATCATATTTTGAAACATTTTGGTTTTCAAAACCATAGAAAATCCATGATTTTTCCCATAGACGTTCATGCTTTTCTGGCTTTAAGCTCAGTTCTTTGAAATCTAATAATTTAACTTTAAGAAATCAATGTAAATGCATGTTTGAAAATCATCTCTATGTAAGTAGAGATGATGTACAAACATGCATTTTGCCATACGAGGCTTACGAAATTCGTAAATCTGACCTTTACAAAATTGCTTAAATACAAGTGTGGACATAATCCCTTCAGCAGTTGATAAAAAATGTTTCAACTTGCATTTCAACATTTTGACGCAAGTTTTGAATGTGTTTAAAACACATTTTTACGTGATATTTTGAAAAAGGTTGGTTTTCAAAACGATAGAAAATCTATAATTTTTCCCATAGACTTCCATGTTTTTCTGGCTTTAAGCTCCATTCTCTGAAACCTAATATTTTAAAAAGTAAGAAAAGTTTTGGTTTTTAAAACGTTAGAAAATCCATGATTTTTCCCTTAGACATCCATGCTTTTCTGGCATTAAGCTCAGCTCTCTGAAACCTGATAATTTAAATTTAAGAAATTAATGTACATGCATGTTTGAACATCATCTCTACGTAAGTAGATATGATGTACAAACATGCATTTTGCTATATGAGGTTTATGAAGCTCGTAAATCTGACATTTACAAAATTGCTTAAATACACGTGTGGACGTAATCCTTTCAGCAGTTGATAAAACCTGTTTCAATTTGCAATTCAACATTCAATATTGCAATTCAACACTTTTAGACAAGCTTTACATGAGTTTAAAACACATTTTTACGTGATATTTTAAAAGATTTTGGTTTTCAAAGTGATAGAAAATCCATGATTTTTCCCGTAGACTTCCATGCATTTCTGGCTTTAATCTCAGTTCTCTGAAACCTAATAATTTAACTATAAGAAATCATGGTAAATGCATGTTTGTACATCATATCTACATAAGTAGATATGATGTACAAACATGCATTTTGCCATATGAGGTTTATGAAGCTCGTAAATCTGAAGTTTACAAAATTGCTTAAATACATGTGTGGATGTAATCTCTTCAGCAGTTGATAAAATATGTTTCAACTTGCATTTGAACATTCATACGCATGTTTTAAATGTGTTTAAAACACATTTTTACATGATATTTTAAAACATTTTGGTTTTCAAAACGATAAAAAATCCATGATTTTTCCCATAAACATCCATGCATTTCTGGCTTTAAGCTCAGTTATCTGAAACTTTATAATTTAACTTTAAGAAATCAATGTAAATGCATGTTTGAACATCATCTCTACGTAAGTAGAGATGATGTACAAACATGCATTTTGCTGTATGAGACTTATGAAGCTCGTAAATCTGACATTTACAAAATTGCTTAATACATGTGTGGACATAATCCCTTCAGCAGTTGATAAAACCTATTTCAACTTGCAATTCAACATTCTGACGCATGTTTTGAATGTGTTTAAAACACATTTCTACGTGATATTTTGAAACATTTTGGTTTTCAAAATGATAGAAAATCCATGATTTTTCCCATAGACTTCCATGCTTTTCTGGCTTTAAGCTCAGTTATCTGAAACTTTATAATTTAACTTTAAGAAATCAATGTAAATGCATGTTTGAACATCATCTCTACGTAAGTAGAGATGATGTACAAACATGCATTTTGCCATACGAAGCTTACGAAGCTCGTAAATGTGACATTACAAAGTTGCTTAATCATACGTGTGGACGTAATCCCTTCAGCAGTTGATAAAACCTGTTTCAACTTGCAATTCAACATTAAATATTGCAATTCAACACTTTTACGCATGCTTTGCATGAGTTTAAAACACATTTTTACTTGACTTTTTGAAAAAGTTTGGTTTTCAAAACGATAGAAAATCAATGATTTGTCCCATAGACTTTCATGCTTTTCTGGCTTTAAGCTCAGTTCTTTGAAACCTAATAATTTAACTTTAAGAAATCAATGTAAATGCATGTTTGAACATCATCTCTATGTAAGTAGAGACTCTGTAGGGGTGGAGACGCAGGCGAGTGCTTGGAAGCTCCATAACCCCACTGTTAAAGGTTGAATTACCAAACAGGAAAAAAATAATAATAATAAGTAGAGATGATGTACATAAATGCATTTTGCCATGCGAGGCTTACGAAGCTCGTAAATCTGACGTTTACAAAATTGCTTAAATACACGTGTGGACGTAATCTCTTCAACAGTTGATAAAACCTGTTTCAACTTGCAATTCAACATTCTGACGCATGTTTTGAATGTGATTAAAACACATTTTTACGTGATATTTTGAAACATTTTGGTTTTCAAAATGATAGAAAATCCATGATTTTTCATGAAAATCCATGATTGATCCATGCCTTCTTATTCTGCAGAGTCATTGTATCTCCGAGTTCCTCTTTTGAGGGTCCCTCTACATCTGCATCTTCTATTAGAGAGGAGCGTTTTCGGCCTTATATCACTTTGCCAGACTCACGCAGACGTTATATTGATGGACCTTCTCGCAAAGATGGAGATCTGGCTGTTAGAAATGGCCCCATTGTTGCTGTTGCTACTCCCTCACGTCTTCATTAATTTACTCTGTTGGTGGTGTATGTTTTCATTGATTCATGTATTGTTGGATGTGCAAGTTTGTCAGTTGTTGCTGTGTGTGTATGTTTGCATTGCTCAGTGTATTTTTTCTGGTTTTTGTTTATATTTTCTTCATATTGAGATAAAACAATTGTTCTTTTCTCCACTTATTCCTCTCTTAATTGACTGATAATTTATAAGCAGTTTTAATATAAGCTCTATTTTCTTCACCAATTCCTCTCATGGCTCATGGCACTGCACCTCCCTGACTTGTGGTTGGGTAGTCACTGTTGGGAGTTACCTGTGTCTCCTTCTTAGTGTAACTTATGATTACATGATGAGTTCCATTGTTTTGTATTGCAGTTTAAGTTTCAATTAAATTAATTCTATCTTCTATTTATTAATTATGTTAACAGGGTGCATTCTTATCTCGTTTTGCAGCTGTATTTTGACATGATCTGCCTACATGCAGTTTAGAGTCAGGGAGTGCCTCATTAAATCGATGTGCTACACTTAGATTGTTTGAGTTTCGTGTTCCACTGTTGGCCAAATGCTGTACAGAGGTATCACAAGTTATTTCAGTCATGACTCTTATCTGTTGAAGTGAGACTGCACTGTGTTTTCTTTTACCTCTCCATCTTCTCTGCATATGTATTTTTAGTTGTACAGGTTTCTTTTTGATGATGCCTTATTGGCGCTATGAGTCAATTTGGGGATCTGTTGGTGCTATGAGTCGGGGCTTAGTGGTGGGGGAGGCTTTTGAGGTTTATTCAGGGGTTGCCTGCATCATATTTATTAATGTTACTCATTATTGCTTGCTGATTTGCTATTTTGGTGATGTTGCTTGCACTTTATTTGAGTTAATTTTCTTGTTTTAATTATTGATTTTACAATTTAGCAGAATGCATTCTTATATTGTTATACAGCTGCATTTTGGCATGCTCTGCTTGTATGCAGTTTAGAGTCGGGGAGTGCCTCCTTAAAAAGATGTGCTACTCTTTGATTGTTTGAGTTTTGTGTGCCATTGCTGGCCAAATGCTATGCTTTGGCATTATGGAATATTTCAATCTTGTCTCTTGTCTGTTGTAGTGGGACTGCATTTTGCTATGTTTATTCACTTTATATTTCATGTTGATGGGTTCTTGAATGGTCTTGATAACACATTTACTATTATCTCTTTTGTCTGCCATCCAAAGGTTTGTTATTGATTTCGATTGTTGATGGATATTATAGATTGAATTCTTTGATCTCCACCTTGTTATATTATTCATGGCTTTTTGTTTAACATGTTCTTATTTATAATTGGAGTCTGGGGTGGCTACATGTTTCATTGTTATTTGTTTAATACAGGTGTCACTATATATTTTGTGTTTTTGATTTATTTGTTATTGTTTACCATTTCTTAAGGGTTATTATTACTATATTGTGTTCCACTATTGTTGTTTACATTTAGTGGTGGTTTTATGTTGCACAGTGTTATGTCTACTACTTTTGATTCTGATAGCTCAATTTCTGAGTTATATCTTGTTCCTAATGCACATTTTGACCTCCCATCTTTCTCTCAAGAGCAGAGGACACATGCAACAGGCATACAGCTGATTTCTATCAATGTGAGAGGCTTATTGCACTCACAATCACTGCTGGAGTCCTTACTGTTATCTGTTTCTACAAATTGCTTGGTTGTGGTGTTGGTGGAGACCTGGCTGTCTCCAGATGCTGATCCTCCTGTGTTCCGGGGGGCTTCACTTCATTCCATTTGCATCGACATGATAGACGTGGAGGTGGAGTCTCAATTTATTTAGGATCCCATCTCATTGGTCAGTTATGTGATTCAGTGGTCACTGACCAGTTTGAGTGTCTTTCAGTTCTCTTAAGCACTGGACACACCATCAATGGCATGTATCAAATGCCTTACTATCCTCGCAATCTATTTTATGATTACTTGCTAACAGTGTTTACTTCAGACTCTCATGCTTTCTCTGTTATTATAGGGGACTTCAACATTGATATTGCTTTACCAGCTGGAAATTCCTTTTTTAACCTTTGTTGAACATCATGATTACAAATTGGCCATCTCTTTGCCTACACACATTACAGCTCGTTCTCATTCTACTATAGATAACATTTTACTTCCATTGCCAATGGAGTGTGCTGCGGGAACCTTGTCATATGGCATAGCTGATCATTTGCCAATTTGGGGCATAATTTCTGATGCTCCCCATTCCACACTTGCTTTATCACCTGTCCATTTTATTATATAGATGATGTCAATACTTTGGCTTTTCAAGACTCTTTATCCACCTTCCCTTGGTCTTTTGAGGGATTGGACACTCCAGATGAGGCTTATGAATACTTTTATATGCATCTTTGTCATCTTGTTTTTCATCACTTTCTTGCTGCTCCCGCTCCCCGCAAGTACCATTCAGGATGGATGACACAGGATCTCAAACATCAAATTAATCTGCGCAATAAATTGCATAAACAGTTCCTTCGATATCCTTCTGTTGATGCGGAGCAGACATGGGTTGCTGCAAGGAATAGAGTAACTTGCTTAACCCTCCGTCTACCGGAAAAAAAACTCAGCATTAACTACCATCTGGGTCTCGCAGACCCATATGTGATTTACATGGTAAAGCCATTGAATCACACATAAAAAGTGTTAATAAAGCATGGGGGAAAGTAATTACTTGATGCATATATGAGCTACAGTAACTGTATGTTCACCACAAACATTTTTTTTGCATTTATAAAAATTTTTAGTTTTGTTATCATTTTTTATAAGAACAAATACGTTACAACTAAACATCTTTTTGGGTGGTTCTGGGATTTTGCTGGTGGATATGTTAAGTTTTTCTTGGTATTCAGGAATATTTAGCAAGTTTTATTCCAGTTTGAATAATGAGATTTATTTATTTTTGTAATTTGTAGTCACAATTTTTATTCAAAGATAAACAAACAATAAATGCATTCATAACACTAATGTCTGTCATGGAGTAAATACAACTAATTGCCATTTTCTTGTCATTCTTTTTACACTATAAGATTGAGTTATTTTATTTATTGTGTCAAATCCACTTTTAGTTTATTTGTAATCCAAAATTACTTTAGTAACCACTATCAAATATCTTATCGTTATGCATAGTACTCAGCAGTGTAAAAATTTGGTTTTTCTTGGGTAATATGGAATTGTCATTTTAGTATTTTGAAAACAAATGTTAAAATTACTTCATGATTGTTATGTTTGGTAAAGCAATCTGGTAATTCTAGTTTTTTTTTTAATTGTTCAAATTAGTGTATTTATTTCCAACACATAATCTGTCAGTGAATATGTAGTAAAAAATTATCATATGTAATAATTTTTCTAGCCTTTTCTAAATATTGTAATAATTTTGAACTACATTTTCTCCTTGATTTATTTTTCTCATTTTTGTCAGTGTACACTTCAAGTTTCCATGCATAAGATGTTTTGCTATCACAAATAGCCTACCATTTTATTTCACAACTTCCTGGCTTTGATAGCATGTATTGGCAAAATAGACATTTTCACCTAGAAATTAGCTATAGAAAATTAGCTATAGAAAATTAGCTTAGAAATTGTTTGTAATTTGTTGACATTTATTGTAACCCATTTATCAAAA
>JAAFCF010005748.1:22747-69054 GCA_013389785.1 Helicorthomorpha holstii
TATTTTCAACATAAGGTGCTGATTCTGAATGTGGACAAGACAAAAGTGGTAATTTTCAACCATACAGGCCGTTTTTGTCATATTGATAATTGGTATTGGGAGAGGAGAAAGATAGAAGTTGTACGTCATTTTAAATATCTTGGTGTCTATTTCTCTGAAAATGGGAAGTTTAATTACCATCTACGTTATGTGACTCTTAAAACCAAATCAGCCTTGTCTCAGATTGAACAATTATTTATTAAAGAAAGAGTGTCAACATTTTCCACACATGTTAAAATTTTTGAATCCACTGTGATCTCAGTTCTCCTGTATGCTTCTCCATTTTGGTCAAGAGATTTATGGGATGAAATTGAAAAAATTCAATCTGGTTTTTTGAAGCGTTTGTTGCGATTGCCACATAATACAAAAAATTCAGCTGTAAGACTCGAAACAGGTAGACGACCTTTATATATTAATGTTGTGAAAAATACATTACGGTGGTGGAGAAAACTAGAAAAAATGTCGAATGATAGGCTGGCGAAAAAATGTTATAATGCACAGAAGTTGTTGTTGCCTTATAATGATTTCTGGTTGACTTATGTAGATGAAATTATTGCAAAGACAGGTATGACTAGACAATCTTATGATATTGATCAAGTGTTTGGGGATTTTGATGAGGAACTTATGTATGGGGGGAAATTGGGTTTTCTATGAATTTGACTGCCACAACTGATGAAATGAATGAGTCAACCCTATCAAGTAAGAGCCCTCAGTTGACAATTGATATGTTTATTGAGGATGTGTTGAGAACTTTAATTGATCCTCAATTGAGAATGATTTGCATTCTGTAAATACCTCTAATAGGTTTCATTTTTATAGTCAGTTTAAAAAAGATTTTTTGGCTGAAAAATATTTATTTGCTTTCCAAAATATTCGAACTGTAAGGGCCATTGCAAATTTGCGATTAAACCCAAGGGGGTTGACAGATGGTAAATATAAAATTGGAGAGGAAAATGTGTGTTTGTTATGTGGTAATGCGCTTAATGGACAAGAAGGGTTAAATACAAAGAATCATCTATTGTTTGAGTGTCGTTTTCTAATTCAGTACCGTATCCGTTATTTTCAAAAACTATCTGAGGTGGATATTACATCATATTTTTCTAAGCATAATTTGTTGCTTTACTCATATTATGTCTCATCTATATGTCGTATTTATAAATTTGTATCGGATTTAGATGCATGGTAATCTGCCAACCCTGCACATATAACAATGTTGTTGATGGTGTGCATATTGATAAAAAAAAATTAGATTTTGTTTTATTTGTAGATTCAAAGTAAGAAAACGTAAAAAGAAAATGAAGTGGAAAACTGCTTATTTGTTTGCCATAAACTTAGTTGTTGGTTGTGGTGACCTTGCTGAGAACACGTGGAAACACGTGTAAGTTTTAACGTGGAAATACACTACTTGATAAATATGGTAAGAAAATTTATTTACTTCATTTTAATGGTGAGTTATCCCGTTTATTAAACAAAAAACAAATTGCTGCAAAATCGAAGTGAGACTAAATTCGATTCATTTTGATGGTGATTTGTCTCGTTTATTAAACAAAGTAGCAGCTAAGCTAAATTACAATCAAAATCAAACAATTTTAAATATGAAAGTAATGTTTATGATTGAATTCAAAATTCATTTTAAAAAAGTCAGCAGTTTAAATTTATTTTTTATTACCTTTACACCGATTTCATTTATGTTATTACCTACTTTAACGTGGTAGATTTTGTAGAGTTTTAATTTGTCTTTGTGGAATTAAATAAACTCAGAATCTTTACTTGAATAATGGTGAATGATTATTATTTACTATTGCAGTCGATGTAACATAAAAATGTTGTTAAGCTTTAACAACGACGATTACAAACTTGCTGTCTTGCAAGTGTAACAGGCGGCGAGGTGATAAGGCTAGACAGTTAGTCTTGTTGGACTGTTCACAACGAGAAGCGACAGAGAAGTGATTAACAATCGTTAGGTAGAGCAGTTACGCAAATGATTAATGACTGCCCACCTGATGATGTCATTAAAGGAAACAGTACATGTGCACAATACAATGCTAACAAATTCCCCTTTTTTTAAAATTTGTGCGCATCTATAAACAAATATTTACAAAATTTGTAATGCGAATCTATAGTTAACGCTTTAGTGAAAATATCCGCAATATTTCTGTTGGACAAAACAAAACCTAATTTAAGCGACTTCCGCTCTATTAATTCACAAATATAGTGCGAACGCAAATCAATATGTTTACTGCGCCGGTTCTCGATACGATTTTCAGCAAAGTGAATTGCGCTTTGATTGTCACAGTTCAAAGTAATCGAATCGAAATTTGCTTTTGGTAACAACTCATGACACAGGTTCTGCATCCAAATAATCTCTTTTGCGTTCTCCGACATGCCGAGGTATTCTGCTTCCATCGTAGATAATGCAACGCATCGTTGTTTCATTGAGCGCCACAGAATAGGAACTGTTCCAAAAAACGCTATCATACCCGTTGTTGAATGTCGGTCCACGAAGTTAGATGCCCAATCTGCGTCCGAATAAAAAGTTAATGTCCGGTTTCGCGCGGTCAGGTTCAACTCAAACTTTTTTGTGCCATTCAAGTATCATAGGATTTTTTTCACTTGTATCCAATGATCCTGGCTTGGGTTGTTGCTGAATTGCGCGAGTTTTGTCACAGCGAACAAAATGTCAGGTCGCGTATGTATAGCTAACTGGCTAAGACATCCGATCGCTTGTCGATAGAGAGTTTGAAGAGTTGTAGAACTAAACTTCTCGTTCTTAACTGGTTGTTTTCCACTCTCCATAGGTGTACGGATTCTCTTACAATCCATCATCGCAAATCATTTCAAAACTTGCTTGATGTAATGCGATTGCGACAATGTAATAGATTCAGCAGTTTGGTGAATCTGGACTCCTAGTATATATGAGGCACTTCCGAGATTCTTCAGAGTAAAATGTCTCTGCAACTCAGAAATAATGTCATCTATAATTTGATCAGTTTGACCAAAAATAATTAAGTCGTCCACGTAAACAGCTATGTAGGCACTGTCGTTGTATTTATACACGCAATTACAAGTTGTTAAACGCATAAGGTGTAAATTTGTCAAAGTCTCGTGAAGACACTCGTACCAGTTACGACCACTTTGCTTAAGTCCATATATTGGTCGCAAGAGTTTCACAAAGTTCACATTTTGATTCACTACACATCCACTAGGCACTTTCATGTAGATATCTTCATTTAATTTACCGTACAAGTAAGCGCACGTAATATCGATGTGTCTTGTCTTCCACTTCAATAAAAATGTTATTGCAAAGAGTAAACGTAATATAACGAAATTAATCACTGGAGCATATGTATGGAAATAGTTTTTCCCATACTTCTGCGAAAAACCCTGGGCGATGAGTCTGGCTCTGTAGCATGTAATTTGTCCAAGCTCATTGGTTTTTCTCTTAAAAACCCATCTGCATCCCACAGGTTTAGTGCTCTCAGGTATCTTGTCAGGTATGGTCCATGTTTCTCGGTCGTTTAAAGTTCGAGTTCATGGTTGATTGCTTTAGTCCATTCCTCATTTTCACTGGAATTTAAAGCATCTTCAATCGTAATTGGTTCTCCCAAATCGGTGTGTAATAGTTCTATTATTTCACATTCTTCCTCCTCTTCCTTATTTACTGTCTCAGGAGTATCTGGGTTGATCTTAGGTTTGCCTTTTTGACCATAAGGATTTGGAACCAATTTGATCTTACATGGTCTGCCATCTTACTGGTTGTTTGGTTGGTCTATTTGGACGTTTGGTTGATCTATTTGGACGTTTGGTTGATCTATTTGGACATTTGGTTGGTCCAAACACGAAGTTCTTGCAGCAATGATCTGATCCAACAGTGATTTGCCAATTCCACTGTCTTGTTCTAAATCATCTGAACTCTCTTGTTCAGATGCGATGTCACTTGACTGGTCATTGTTGATGTTTTCAACAGGATCGTCCAATGTTACGTAATCTGGTACGGTTTTATTGGAACCATATGCTGGCGACAATTTGTCAAAATTTACGTGTTTAGAGAAAATTACCTTCTTTTTCTCGAAACTCCATAATCGGTAACCTCTTGTTCTTCCCGACGCATATCTGAGCAACATACATCGTTCTGCTCTGTTCTCCAATTTATTTGGTCGTTGTTCCTTTGGGATATGAACAAATGCTGTACATCCAAATGTTCTCAAATGTTTCACACTTGGCTTGGTAGATGTCCATAACTCTTCAGGTACTTTATCATTCAAGGCTTTACAGTATCAACGATTCAGGATGTAAACTGCAGCATATGCAGCCTCTCCCCAGAAGTGTTTTGGAACGTTCATAGCGTTTAGCGATGTTCTAGCTAAGTTCAAAATTTTTCTGTTGAGTCTTTCTGCTACTTCGTTCATCTGCGGTGTAAACGCGTTAGTACGCTGATGGTTAATCCCAAGTTTTGTAAAGAATGTTTGTAGTTCGTTGTTACAATATTCAAGTCCATTATCTGTTCGAATATTAATCAGTTGTCGGTTGGTTTGTTGTTCTGCCATAGCTAAGAATTGTTGTACATATGTAACAACATCACTCTTCTGCTTCAACAGGTAGATGAAAGTTTTTCTGGTACAGTTATCTAAGAATGTTAAAATATATCTATATCCACTGTGACTGGTTGTTTGCAGCGGTCCACACAAATCAGAGTGTACTAGCTCAAGTGGGTACTTGGATTTTGGTTTTTTCGAAGCTTTGCACGGTTGTTTAGTGCTTTTCGCAAGCTTACAGCTTGTACAGTCGATTGTATCGCTGAATTTGACATTATCCAATCCACGTACAAGGTTTCTTTCCGCTGTCCACTTCAGGTATTGCCCGTTGACATGAAAAAAGCGTTGATGCCACAAGTTGCTAGACGAATACTAACTGGTAATTCCGTGTCCATCAATTCTGGAGATAATTCAGTACTATCCAGAACGTAAAGACCGTTGATGCGGTTTGCTACAGCAAAAAGTTGGTTACTTTTGTTGTAGATATGACATTGTCCGTTTGAGAAATTTACTCGATTTCCCATCTTTTCGATCGTTGATACTGATAACAGGTTTCTCCACAAGTTAGGTATGTAAAATACGTTTGTTATCCGGATATATGTATATTTATCTCTCCCATATTGGTTGCATGTGGTCTTGATGTATATGGTACCTTTACTCGCAATTTGCAATTGGCTATTTGCGTCTGCGGTCAAGACATCTTTGACTGGAACGTTGGTTAAATCTTTAAACCATGATTTCTTGTAACTGACATGGTTTGTGCAGCCACTATCGAGTATCCAATGTTCATCGTTAATACTGGTGTCAATATTCAGCAAAAGTGTTTCTACGGTATGGTCTCTAGAGCTTTGTTGTTGCCGTTGATTACTTTTTCCAGCTTTGGCTCAACAATCTCTGGCCATGTGACCACGTTTGCCACAATTAAAACAGTTGAAGTTGAACTGCTTGGCTTGTTGAGGTTTTCCAACTGGTTTAGTTGAACGCTGTCTTCTACGCATTGCTAGAAGTTCCTCTGTAACATGTTCAGGTTCGGTTTCAATTTTGGGTTCTCTCATCTTTCGGCATTTGAATTCGACAAGTAGAATTTCGGCCATGTTATTTGATGTAAGCCGTACATCATCTAATCCGACGAATTGTGATACTATGTAATCGTAAGTATCAGGAAGTCCCATTAGCATGGAGAAAGCGATTTCTTTATCTGGTACTATTGATCCAGCGGCTTTCAAAAGATCTGCGCATACAGTAATGCGATTCAAATAATCTGCCATGACTTCAATATCTTTTAAAGTAATGGAGACGAATTGCTTCTTCAGTTGAAGTACACGGACTACGGACTTTGGCACGTAATAATTTTCAAGCGCTGTCCAAACTCCTTTGGCTGTGTTGTATTGTCTGATAATTTCTTGCTGAGATGGCTTAATGTGCAAAACAATTGTTGTTAATGCACGACGTTTACGTTGTTGGAATTCTCGCAAAATTTTATCATCAGTCGTTGTGGGTTCAGTCTTAGTTTCTTATAAAATTTTTGTTGTAAAGATTATAATTGTGTTTTTCATTTGTAGAAAATAAAGGCCTTACAAAACTTTTAAGAGTCTGGCACCGCAACAACATTTCACACCGGCCATGCTCCGGAATAAAAAGTAACCTTAAAGTGGTGGTTGAACATGAGACAGCGGTTAATGGATGCACAATCGCCGGGAGAAAATTCAGCTGATTTTGTGGATGCCACGTGAACTGCTCCACATTGAAACTACGATAATTGCATCTTAATGTAGTGAGATTTATCATTTTAATCTGGCGAAAGCTCTAAAGTTTAGAGCTGTTAGAGTCTAAACCTTGTTCCTGCCAACAGCATAGTTTACAAAATATTACAAATAATTTAGCTTATATTTTTAGCTATTTAAGACACAAATTCACGGAAAAACCAGTGTTGAAAGCTTATTGGGGCTTGTTTTTAAGTAAAATACTGAAACTTTTCAAACTTTTAAGTTACAACATATTTGATATTGTAGCGGGGGCCGTGTCGCGCACAGTTTGGTACAGTGTGTGAGAGCGCTCGCAGTCTCTCATGGTGATCTCGGATGTCTGAATGTATCCTTGACGGCAAGCCTAAGTGCTCAGACGTAGATGATGAATACAACTACTCTTGAGGATGCGCTTGAGAGTAACTAGACTCTTGAGCGACCCGTTGGTATCGTATCGGAGTTGGCCTTATGCCTAGGATGCCTGATGTTGGCTCAGTAGCGGACATAGACGGAAGAGAGTTACTAGACTAAGCTATGTGAATGTGCCGCGGGCTGGCCTACAATATACATTTTCAATATTTAACTCAGGTTTTAATCAGCACAATTAATTTGTATTGTGAACTGTTTAGTTCAATTGGAGTTCAACAGACTAATTTTGAAATATAGTTTTGTAGTACATTTTCCGTTAAGTGTCTTCTATACCAAAAATGTTATTCGTGGTGTATGCTGTTTGATCCACTGTTATGTATTCTTGGTATTTGCTGAAATGTAATCTCATCAATCCATTGCATGCAAAACAGTCTATGCATCCAGGTTCTCCTGGCCAACAGCTTATAGTAAATCTTACTACTATATATAATTTGGAAATTCTGTCACAAACTCCGCCTCTGCATTTACTTTTCCCTTAACACGTCACGCCCAATCATTGAAGGTGATGTCACAAACTCTACCTCTGCCTTTCCTTAACATGTCACATGTTAGCCATAATGTTAAATCAATGGGGTTTAATAGCCAAAAAATTAGACATGCATATCAGCGCATGTGCAACGGTTATAACAGTCGTTTTAACTGTTATTCTTTTATTTGAATGCATTTGAATGAATTGCATTCAACTATCAAGATGTACTGTGCAACAAGACTTACTGTGCAATTGAATTGATCATTGTATCTACAGTTTTTTACATTTTCTTTGTAAGTTTCTTTCACATTTTGTTCATTAGACTTAAAATTTCATTAACATTTTCATTATACTTGCAATTTCTTAATATTTATTTATGGTCAAAAATTTATAAATGCAAATCAGTGCTATCTATAACTAATGCAATAAAGGTCATTTTTACTGTTATTCTTTTATTTGAATATCAACATTCAACTATCAAGACTTACTGTGCAATTGATTTTATTATTCTATTTACATTTCTTTTACATATTGTTCATTTTTTTGTGTTTTTTTCACATTTTGTTCATTAGACTTAAAATTTCAGAAACATTTTTATTATGCTTGCAATTTCTTAATAGTCAAAAATTTATAAATGCAAATCAGTGCTATCTACAATTATTGCTATAACGGTCATTTTCACTGTTATTCTTTTATTTAAATATCAACATTCAACTATCAAGACTTACTGTGCAATTGATTTGATTATTCAATTTACATTTTTTCACATTTTGTTAATTTTTTTGTAAGTTTTCTTCACATTTTGTTCATTAAACTTAAAATTTCATTAACATTTTTATTATACTTGCAATTTCTTAATAGTCAAAAATTTATAAATGCAAATCAGTGCTATCTACAACTATTGCTATAAAGGTCATTTTTACTGTTATTCTTTTATTTGAATATCAGCATTCAACTATCAAAGCTTACTGTGCAATTGATTTGATTATTCTATTTACATTTTTTTCACATTTTGTTCATTTTCTTTGTCAGTTTTTTTAACACTTTCTTTATTCTACTTGCAATTTTTCCTTATACTTTTATGCATTAGATTAACAATTTCATTAACATTTTTTTTATTCTACTTGCAATTTTTCCTTATACTTTTGTGCATATTAGATTAACATTTTCTTAATTATTTTTAACACTAAACAGAAATACAGAAATGGAAGAAACTATTGAAAGGTCACAAACCCAAACTGCCTCTAATAGAGAAAAACAACGATGATATAGACAAACATTAACTTTAGAACAAATTGCTACACGACGCCATCAAGATAGATTGAGAACTCAAACTACAAATTTGCGATAAAAATATTCAGGTTTGGGTGATAACTACAATAGCTGTAGAAATTATTCATATTTGGGTCCAATGACCTATAATTGTCAGTATTGTGAAGCACTTTTTTTTACAAATGAGAACCATCACTAATGTTGCCAAAATGGCAAGTATAAATATATCTTGACATTAGACTATCCAGAAGAAATAAAAGTTCTTTTAAAAAGTAATTTGAATGCAGCAAAAGAATTTTGTCAAAGTGTCAGAAAATATAATAGTTCACTGTGTATGACATCATGTGGGGCTAAATTACATCCAATTACAGAGAATTCCAATTCTGTGTACTCTTACAAAATACATGGTGAAATGTATCACCGAATTGGTTCACTTTTGCCTATTGATAATGATTATCAGTTTATGCAATTGTTTTTTATTGATACAGAAGAGCATTTGGCATTGCTTCACAACAATACAATTGCTAATACTTTAAATGAGCTCACACTTAGAATGTTGGTTACATTATTGCGTACTATCAATCCTCATGTTTCTAATTTGAAGACATCTTTGGAAAGACTAAATGAAATTCTTTTTGAACGTAAGTGTAACATCTCATTTAGACTCAAGGCTGATCGTGATTTAGACATGTGGAGATTTAATCTTCCTACAAATGACTGTAAAGATGTTTTACTGTTAATGCCAGAGGAAAGTAAAGCTAACCGTGATATAATTATTCAGTACAGAAGTGGGACATTACAATGCATTAACCAAAAAAACAAACACTATGATCCTTTATGTTACTCAATACTTTTTCCATATGGAATGTTTGGTTGGTCAGTTGAATTGAATGAAAATCATGTTAGGGAAGAAACATTGGTTCCTAAATTTACCTGTTGTCAATATTATAATTACATGTTCCATTTTCAGCAAACCACTAGCAACTTTTTTTGGTTTGGTAAACAATTACAACAGGTCTTAGTAGATTGTTGGGCAAAAAATGAACAATTGAAACTTGATTTTTATTACTTTCAACAGCGACAACTTAGAGCTGATTTGTACAATGGTGTTGTAGATGCAATAAATCGCGATGTTAACATGAATAATATTGGAAGAGTAATCATGCCTTCAAACACAGTTGTCAATTGTTAGAACTTACGGAAAACCAGATCTATTTATCACATTCACTACTAATCCGTGTTGGAAAGAAATTCAAGAAAATCTTTTGCCAATATATAACAATAACAATACAATTGTTGGTCATCAGCAAGCATATGAAAGATCTGATTTAGTTAACTTTGTTTTTGTTTGCAAATTAAAACAACTTCAAAATGATATAAAAAAGAAGAAGATATTTGGCAATGTAATAGCAGACACATCAGTAACTGAGTTTCAAAAAAGAGGTTTAGCCCACTGCCACATGCTATTTTGGTTAGATCCAGAAGACAAGCCTCGAACTCCTGAAGATATTGATAGGTTCATTTGTGCTGAAATACCTGATGCCACTGATGAAGAGCTATATGATACAATAACAAGATGTATGATTCATCGCCCATGTGGTGATCATAATGTGTCATCTCCATGTATGGCACCAAATAAGAATGGGGTTATTAGTTGTACAAAACGCTATCCAAAACCTTACTAAACTGAGACACTAATTAACTCTGCTGGATACCCCCTGTATCGTCGACGCATTTCTAACCCTATTACACGCAATGGTATAACAATTGATAATAGATGGGTAGTACCTTACAAAACATTTTTATCAAGAAAGTATGATGCACACATAAATGTTGAGATCTGTATGTCAATTCAGGCAATAAAATATGTTGTCAAATACATTCATAAAGGATATGACAAATCTTTACTTGAAATTGATAACAATGAGATTAAACTCTATTTGGAAACTCGAACACTTACAAGTCATGAGTCCCACTGGAGATTATCAGAATTTCCTTTAATTGAACTTAATCCTACAGTAGTTCCTTTATACATTCATTTGAAAAATCAGCAAATTGTAACCTTCAATCCAGAACATCCCATAATCCCTAGAGGTATTACTTAACTAACAGCTTTTTTGAATACAATCGCTTACATGCTGACAGTAGAGATATTCTCTATATTGATTTTCCTAAATATTTTACTTGGAACAACAGTTTTAAAAAATATACAAAATGTTTAACCAATACTTATGCAATTAGTAGAATGCACAATGTTACCATACATGTTGAAGAACGTTTTTACTTAAGACTATTATTAACTCAACGTTCTGGCGTTACATCATTTCAAGATCTAAGAACTGTTAATGATACCACTATATAAGACATTTAAAGCGAAAAGTCTGGGATACTTAGAAGATGACTCAATTTGGATAGAAACTTTAAATGATGCTTCCATTCATAAATTGCCACATCAACTTAGAGAGTGTTTTGCTTTTATTATTGTTTATTGTAATCCTATTAATGTGCAAGCACTTTGGAACCATTTCAGATTGCAAATAATTGAAGATTTTGTATATGAATTAACTAATGTGTATACATCTCCACAAGATGTTGAAAGACTTTCAAATGTTAGAGCATTAAAAGCTATTGAAGATATGATTAAAGAGTTGAATTCTACAATGTCTTTGGAAACAATCCATATCTTTGTAACACAAGAAGAATTACATCAATATAGACAACTTCTGTCTACACTGCATGATACAATTCAATCAGTTTTGTTATTTGATGATAGACCAACTATTGAAGAAACAGCTTTGTATAACACTGAATTTGCAAATAACATTCCAAAACTTAACATTGATCAACTTGCCATTTATAATGACGTTATGCATTCTATAAATAACAATGAGGCTAAAATCTATTTTGTTGATGGGCCTGGCGGAACAGGAAAAACATTTTTATATAATACATTATTGGCCACTGTAAGATCATCAGGAGAAATTGCAATTGGAGTTGCATCTTCAGGTATAGCATCAATATTGCTTAGCAAAGGTTTGACTGCACATTCAAAGTTTTATATTCCAATTTCTGTAAAAGAAAACTCACTTTGCAACATCACCAAACAATCATCTAAAGCTAAAGTATTAATTGATTCAGCATTAATTGTTATTGATGAATTGCCAATGCTACACAAACATGCTTTGGAATCAATTGATAGAACATTATGTGACCTAATGAATGAACCAAACAAAGTATTTGGTGGAAAAATCATAGTGTTCGGTGGAGATTTTCGACAGATATTACCTGTAATACCCAAGGGCTCTAGATATGATATTGTTCAAAATTGTGTTAAAAACTCTTATCTTTGGCAACATATGAATTTTAAAAAATTAACAATTAATCAAAGACTAGATATTGAAAATGATGACTATAACTAAATCATTTTAAGCATAGGAGAAGGAACAACAACTGATGACAAAGACTTCATTGAACTCCCTTCTGCAATCGGTTCAACTATAAATGAATTTTCATCATTTCTAAACAATATTATTGAACAAAATGAGTTACATTTTTGGACTATATTGGCCACTAAAAATAATATTGTTGACAACATTAATCAGATGATAATTGATAGAATGCCAGGAGGCTACACCAATTACAAAAGTTGTGATTCAATAGCGGAAACAGAAAATTCACATCTCTATCCTGTTGAGTTTCTGAACACTTTGAATCTTAGTGGAATTCCTCCCCATAATCTCAAACTTAAAATTGGAATTTTTATAATTTTATTACGGAATCTTTGGCCAAGTGAAGGTTTAACTAATGGAATGCAATTGATTGTACAATCATTGACTCCAAATATTATCCATGCTACTGTTGTTAAAGGCAAGTTTCCAGGAAGACAAGTCTTTATTCCTCAAATAATATTAACAAATAGTGATTCTTCATTGCCTTTTGAGTTACAGAGACTGCAATTTCCTGTAAGACCATCATATGCAATGTCCATAAACAAAGCACAGAGCCAAACTTTGGACAAAGTTGCAGTTCATCTTGAACAACCTGTATTTACTTATGGGCAGCTTTATGTGGCATTTTCAAGAGTTAAAAGCCAAAACAATTTACAATTTTTTTAAAATAAGTCCAACAACAGATATATTACAAAAAATATTGTTTATAAAGAAACTCTCTAACTGTATCCCACATCACTATTAAATAGTATTATCGGGTATGCCCTGGTTCATTTATATTGGTAAAGTTTTCCACTGCACTGTACTCAGGAATTTCAGCATTAAAATTTACCACCTTTTGAAAATCTTGGGATAACTTTCTGTTGATATGAGCCCAGATTCTTTCCTGGTTCATATTACTGAGTTGGAGTTGGTCTTCAAATCTCCCATTTCTCCACAATCTAAATATTCCAGATACAATTTCTTCTTCCTTATATAAATTGTTGGTTATTCTGTAGTGGTTTGTAAATTTTGTTGAAATTTTAAGAGTTTCCAAAATATCAGATTTTTTTTAAAATTTTATGGTGAAATTGTCTATGGGGGTGTTAGCAATAATTTCATTTGTATTCATTTTTTTTTAAATTATTGATTTTATAGATGATTTCTGAAAAGAAAAAAAAATGTTTTCTTTTATAGAATTCATGATTTATATTCGACAAATTATATATTTAATTTAAATTAAACTAAATTATTATAGGGTAACTTGGATTTAATTGATTTGACACAACTCAAAAATGTCTTTCACACAACCTCTTTATTTAATATTCTGAAACTTGTATTTTTATTTTACATATTAGTTTTATCTATTTTCTTATGCTTAACACCATTTTATTTTATTAAAATTCTGAAAAAGCTCTAACTATTTATTTTAATTAGTCTTAAAATTTAAGACATATTCTAACAATTAAAACACTTTTATTATTTTTGAATAAGTTTTTTCTAGCATAAATTCTTAATTCATAATTATTTTTATCAAATTTTTCCTGGATTTAAACCAAAACTCTGGAAAATGGTGACAAAGTACAGTTGCATCGAGTTGAATTCTTCCTCAGTTAGATGTCTGGGATTCCATTCAATTTGACCTCTGTAATACATTGATTGGCTTACTGTCATATGCCCTTGTTGTTCACTAAATTTATTTACATTCATAAAATTTTCTACCCCACTGTACTCAGGAATTTTGTCATTGAAGTCTTGTACCCTTTGGAAATCTTTAAATTGCCAGCTATTTATATGAGTCCATACTCTCTGCTGGTTTGTATTACTAAGCTGGAAATGTTCTTAGAAGTACCCATTTCTCCGAAACCTAAAAATTCCTGATACTACTTTTGCTTCTCTTCTTAAGTTGTGAGTTACTACATCATTTGTATAATTTGTTATGATTTGAAAAGTTTGTAATGTGTCTGAGTCCTTTCTATAGTAGATAGTCAATTCTATAATGGGGGTGCTGGCGATGATGGCATTTATATTCATTTTTCAGTATATATTTAAAGTTATTGAAGATGTCTGAAAATTAAATAACTATACTGTATATATAATTTTAGCATTTGTAGAGGGTCACGGAAAATGGTCCAGTGTCATTAAAAATGTTCCGATTTGCATGTATTTTATATGCAAATGTTCAGAAAACTTTAATCTATGTAATGCTGTTAAAAAAATGTTTATGTGTGTAATTTAATTTTTATAATAAAACGGTACTTACTTTTTGAATAACTCTCATATTTTATTTTCTATTAAGAATTTCGAAGTTACTATGATCTATCTAAAGTAATGCTACTTAAACTAAGAACCTGAAGACTTGACCTGGGTTTTTGCAATATAAATGTATGAATTAAAAAATGCTAATTACGTTTAACATTTGCAATTGAAGGTTTTCTTTTCTAAAACCCTGATCCATGCACACGAGCTTCTTTTGTATTCCTAAATTATAGAAGCTACTCAACCTTACAAATTAATTTTTTTTATATTTTGCTTTCAACTTTGACCAAATCTCAGTCACAGCACCATTTGTTATGGGCTTATCTTAATTGGACAGATATTTATTTAAATTATTTTTTTTACCCTGGTTGTGATGTCAACTCTTCTTTTTTAGTGGTTGTATAATTTTAGCATTTATTCTGTAGCCAAAGACCATAACCCACGTTAGTGTTTACTGCCCATACATGGATTTTTATAGTTGAGTGCAAATTGTTTTTTATATGATACCCTTGGATGACATGGGACAAATGGGACAGTTGCTAAATCAATTTAATTTGATTGGACAAATAAAATTAAGTGGACAGGACAAAATGGGACAATTAAAAACTGTTACAAAACTACAAAGGGACAAATGGGGTGAATGTTAAAACAATTAAATTTTACAAGACAGAAAACAAAATAAGACAATCTTAAACCTAATTAAAATTTAAATAGGACAAAAGGAAACAATACCAAATTAGTTAAACTTGACGGAAACACACAAAACAGCAGACGGAACAAAGTGAGACAACCTATAAATTATTAGAATAGAAATAGGACAAATGGAACAATTACAAAATTAATTGAACATGACAAGAACACACAAAATGGCGGATGGGACAAAATGAGACAATCTAAAAATTATTAAAATAATAATGGGACTAATGGGACATTTGCTAAATCAATTTAATATGACGTGACAAACAAAATTAAGCAGACGGGATAAAACGGGAAAATTGCAAACTAACAAAATTAAAATGGGACAAATGGGACAATTGCTAAATCAATTTAATTTGATGGGACAAACAAAATTAAGCAGACAGGACAAAATGGAACAATTAAAAACTATTGAAAAACTACAATCAAACCAATGGGATAATTGTTAAAACAATTAGATTTGACGAAACAGACAAAACAGCGGACGGAACAAGGGAAGGATTACATTTTATCAGATCTTTCTTGGATATATATTAGTAAGTCATATCATACACAAGATATTAATAAAGTCAAACAATCTCATCAATATTGATTATTGATTATACCATAGAATTTTGTATATGGTAGCATAACTCAAAAATGAAAATCACCAATCTACTTATCATTTTCTTTAAATCAAAATGCACCTCACAAAATAATGTACCTCAGAGTTAAATATAAGATGAAAACAAAATGTAAAAACCAAATCCCAAAATAACTACTATGAAATTAACACACAAAAGATTATATAGGTTATTCTATATAAATTTAATAATGAAAGTATATATGAAATAATACATTGCAACATTACATATTATTTAACTTATCATCAATTTGTTTTAAGAATTGAGTCATACAAGAAAAGATAGTATACAGCGTGGTCAAAAATTCTGTCCCCCTTAACTTTTTAAAAAAGCAAAATTTTAAAAAATGGCTAATGGGCCTAAATAGAAAGTATGTGAGTCTTAAAAAAGTATGGTGATTATTATGTTTCTGTGCACCTGTAATTTATGCTTTTTTTAAGCATTATTTTTTATATAACAAGTGATATTTCATTTTAGTCAACTACAAAGTGGTGTGGAATGCCAAATCATAAAGTTTGATAACACATATGTCCATATCGGACAAACGGTTCGCCCACAAAATGCAAAAATGTGCATTAATTTTAACTCAAAATTGATCCTCTTGGTCATTATTTTAGTTGGATATCTCACCACCTAACCCATAAGTAACACCATCTAGTGCTAATTTAAAAATATTGATTATGAAGTAAAATAGTCTTGAATGGTCTTAAAATTTATTTAAACAAAAAAAATAAATATTCAAATTTTATTTATAAAGTTCAACAAAGTAATTTGTTTTTCTTATTACAATTTTTTTAACAAACTTTTACTATTAACTATTCTCAATTCGTAATTAGCTTTATAAATTTTGGCCAAGGTTTAGACAAGTGATTCCTAAAGTAGTCTATATCGACCCCCTGGGGTCGATATGGACCTGCAAGGGGTCTATGTCACTAGAAAAAAAAATTGGGGATCTATGAAATCAAAATGGGGGTCCACAATAGTGGTCCTCTTACATAAGCAGGTCATGAGTTTATGTTTGGGATTTTATGAATGAAATAATAAACATACTCTGATAGTACTTAAATTATAAGATGTAATATGATACCCAAATTTATGAAACATACTAATTTAATTTAATGTAAATAGCATAAAATAGTGCACTATAAAATCCCTATCCTGCTACTATTATTGTATTATAAATTAATTATTATTATATGACTTGTTCAAATGCAGTCTATTAATATGAATGCAAGAGACAAAAACAGCGAATTCTCATTAACATTAACGCCATTTGCATCAATTTCTCTTTAACACAAAGCAAAATTGTAATCCTGAACTTCAGTATAGGTTTTTCCATACATTCATTGTTTGTTAACACGAAGTAAAACCCCGTTAACACAAACTAATTTTGCTTCTCCGAATGAAAAATTGCATATACTGTCTGTAAAAATGTAGAAAAAATCAAAATTTTGTTAAGTTTTAAATTTTTATAAAAAGATATACAAATTCAATACTTTTTTGTTTGTTTTTACAAAAAAATTTTAATTGCATTGTTTTTTCTGAAATGCATACATGCATATGTATGCACAACATGCACAATATTTTGAAATAAATACTTTGTATCTATTGTGGTGTAAATAATGATTCCCATATGATAGAAATAGCAAGTCTAAATATGATGTACTGTAAAAAAATGTCAGTTTGACCAATATATATTAGATTTTTCATGTGTTTATTAACACAAAACTCCGTTAACACAAAGAAAAATCTTTGTTTCATCGACAATGTGTTAACGTGAATCTACTGTATATTTATTAGTTTTCTGAGTTTTGAAATAGAAAGTGTTATAAAACTATTTAAAAAAATATAAACTGGTAGTTAGTCACATACAAATTATTGTGATTTTGTTTGAGAGTGCTGGAGTAAAGTAAATACATTAATTTTTATAACATTTCAGTTTAGTACTCATATTGAACAAAATAGATAAATTATGATAAATGAAGCAAAATTACAAGCTGAACTTTTGTCTTATTTAAATTATTAAAGCATCAGGTTTATCCCTCCCACTAAAAGCATTTAGTTATTGCTTAGTTGTTTTATTTAAAAAAACCTAAATTTTAATTTGATTTGTTTTAATTTGTATTTAATTAAGAAATGTATAAAATTGAACATGGGTTTTATCTTACGTTTTCCACACTACATGTAAGGAGATTTTTCTCTAGTTAGTAAAGGTTCGACGACTTTTGTACGAATAACTAACTGAAAATGGCACTCGATGAATAACGATATAATTTCACTGTTATGATGGTTCTAACACGCAGTGTATAGAAATTAGAAATGTTATAGTACACGAGGTTACGTTATATTACACGACAGTATGGCCGCACTCCTTGATCGTGGGTATTAATTGGTGTTAGCGTTTAGTAATGTTATTCACTGAATTAATCCACATCGTATGTATGTTAATGTAATTATCACTGAATATTATTAAAGGTTACTTTCTTTATCTCTAGGGCTACCTATAGGTATCGGACCCTCGTCGCACTCTGCTTTGGTTCGCAACACTTAGATAAGTATTAATGGTTTCACTTACTTTTTGTAGACCTCGCAGCTTGTGATTCACTCTGCTCATTTTTTAGATGTACTTGGAGTCTTCTCGAATCAACCTGGATAGCCAGTACTTATGATCATTGACTAACCACGTGGAAACACGCTACCAATAATCCACTCAATTGTTTAAAGGCACACTACTTTTTATTTGTATTACCATCAACTTATGGTAAAGCAATAAATGATCAGAACGTAAATTATTAATAAATGAACCATAAACAATATGAACTAAACTAAGGTACGTCTCATAATTATAAACACACTACTAAAACATCGATTTTTAAAAACTGGTTGCGAATTTGATATTGCCAAAATTTACCAACATAAATAAATGCATAACAATCATTTTGTATATTTTGAAAACAGTTTAAATTAAATAATTATTTTTTAAAAAAATAAAAACGAAAAAACACCAAAATCAAGTGTCTCATAATTATAAACACACATGCACTAATAGCCAATAAAATGTCCTTTCTTCACTAGAACTTTGTATACACGATTTGGCATTGAGTCAATTAATGTTTTTAAATCATTAAGCTGAATCAAATCCCAATTGAAAGTGATGGCAGCTTTCAATTCAGCAGTAGAACTGTACTGCTTGCCTCCAGCATAAACCATCCGAGATAACATGCCCCAAATGTTCTCCATGGGGTTCAAATCTGGTGATATGGCAGGCCAGTCCATTACTTGAACACCATTGTCCAACAACCACTGCCATGTTGATTTGGCAGTGTGAATTGGAGCATTGTCTTGCTGAAATTTGAACAAGGGACCTCCAATCCTCTCTGCAATTGGTAACAAACTCTCTTCAAGTAAATGTTGATAACAGAGAGCATTCATTCTGCCTTTGGGAAAAGCTAAATTTGCTTTTCCACCAAATGCAAAAGCACCCCAAACCATAAGTGAGCCACCACCTTGTTGACGACTTGAAAAAACTTTTTCTTCAGCCCTGATGTCATGCCAATAGTGCGCCCATCCATCAGGTCCATCTAAATTGAACTTCTTTTCATCGCTAAATATCACTTTATGCCATTGGTGTTTCCAATGCATGTGCTCTTTAGCCCATTCCAAACGCTTCAATTTATGGCACTTCTTTAGTGGTGGTTGTTTCTTTTGTTTTATGTACAGGAGTTTTTTTGTTTTTTTAACAGCACGAGCAACTGTGTCTTTTGACACCTGAATGTCTGGCTGACTTGCTACAGTTCGTAGTGTTGATTTTCCTTTTCTTAATCACTGGATAACAACTCTTTGTTGCCTTGGAGTAAGCTTTTGTGGTTGTCCAGGTTGCTTTATGGAACCATATTTTGGTCCTAAGTGAAGATAATTAGTCACTACTTTAGTAGAACGATTAAGAGCCTTAGCAATAGCCCTTATGCAACTTCCGGCTGCTTTCATTGCGGTTATTTGTCCTTTTTCAAAGTCAGTAAGAATTTTACCTCTTGGCATTGTGTTTTGGTAATTTGTGCAATTGTAAAACAGTTAAAGGTGGTTGCCATTTGCAATTATTAATTACTCCACCTTGTGTTAATATTTGAAACTGTTTAATTAGCTATTTTTAAGTGAAATTTCAATTTAAATGCATGTGTGTTTATAATTATGAGACACTTGATTTTGGTGTTTTTTTGTTTTTATTTTTTTAAAAAATAATTATTTAATTTAAACTGTTTTCAAAATATACAAAATGATTGTTATGCATTTATTTATGTTGGTAAATTTTGGCAATATCAAATTCGCAACCAGTTTTTAAAAATCGATGTTTTAGTAGTGTGTTTATAATTATGAGACGTACCTTAGCTAACAATTTTGGTTTTACTTAATCTAACTATCGAGCCTAACCCATGTGCACCCTCACACGGAATTATACGACCGAACGGTAGAAAAAGGTAAAACAGACTGACTTAACAAAATCAATGTGAATATCTTCTTTAAACGAGGTTACTGTCCCAGGTGTCTTTGGCTTCACATCCTCTATTGTTGATGGTCTTCCCACATACACTTCACTAGTTAGAAATTTAGTTTATTCAAAGTGAGTGGCACTTTACTAGCTGTCAAAAATACATTTGAAGTTGATGAATTTATCAAAAAAATCAAAATCAAGTAAGCTGGGTCTACCTAAAACAGGAAAACTTGGCAAGGGATCTACCCAAAACCAGAAAACATGCCAAGGGGTCTACTAGCCAAAAACGTTTGGGAACCACTGGTTTAGACCAAATCTAAAAAATATTGTTGCAAAATAACATCTCATTGCATTAAATTCTTTGGCTGTCAAGCATCTAGGGTTCCAAGAAAGTTGTCTTTTTCAGTACATGGATTTGTTTAATGACATTGATCCCTGGTAGCTTCCCAATTCAAGCTTCATAACCCTGTTATAGAACTCATATTTAAGTTTTTGTGGTTCCCCTGGCCAAAATATGATTGTAAATTTATTGATATTAATGAAATGTTCTATTGCACTGACATCAGTAAAATGGATCACAACTCACACAAAATCCACAGTTCAGAAATTGTTTGAACAAAAATTGTTTTTTAAAACGAAACTTCTTCTGTCCGACTCAAAATTTCTTTCTTCACTCAAGCTCTTGCCAAGAATGAATGCAGCGTAATGTAAGTAATGCAGCTGCTATGTGTACTTGCAACAGCTGTTGTCTACTGGTTCCAATTCCAGCCACCAAACGTCTATGCAGAGGGGTTGCGGAAATTGGTTAAACGTTATCAAAAACGTGTTACCCAGAATGGTGACTATGTAAAAAAGTTAATTATTGTTGCCACACATCAAAATTGACATTAACCATTTAAAACTGTTTAAAAAAGACAATTATTTGATGTTTAACTTCCTCGGAGGCAAATGTTTGTGCAGAGGGTCACGGAAAATGGTCCTGTGTCAGCACAAATTCGCCGATTTCCATGTATTTTATATGTAAATGTTCAGGAGACTTCATTCTTTTTAATGCTTTTAACCAAAAGGTTTTTGAGTTCATAATTAATTTTTTATAATAAAATTACTGCTACTTTTTGAATCACTCTCGTATATAATGGTTTTACACAAATAAAAGACAAAATATGAAGATATTTATTGTTTTATTATAGGAACAATTTCCTTTAAGTAATAGCTTAACACTGATGACATTTATCATGAATTCTTATAATTAATTCCAGATATTCAATAAAACACCAAACAGATATTAAATTAAATTGCAAAGGGAAAAATTTAACTCATTTATTTTCTTTCATTTCAAGACTTTTTTATATAGTGAGATTTTATAAATAGTGAAAACAAAAACAAATGTAAGTTACAGTAAAACTGTAGTAAAAACAAAAATGTCTGCATGACATCAGCAATTAGCAGCAAAAATTTAGAAAATAGATTTTAACAAAAATTATAGACTGCATCTAACTTTATTGGATAACAGCTAATCTAAATTTATTTAAACAAAAATTACAACTAATAAAGGTTACTGTTTTTTCACATCATTCCAACTTAATTTTGAGGTTTAAATGTCGTAAAATAGATTCATTCCCAACATAAACAATTGTCTCATGAAATAATTTTTTGGTTCATTCTAGTGGGTTTGCAAAAATGCTCTTTCCCAACATCAGCTCCAGGGTTGTCTAGTTGGTGCCAGTAAATCAACATATTTTAAAGCTAAATAATCACAATCTACTGACAGAATTATGCAAATTACAATATAAAAAAATCAAATAAGCAAATTAATTTCTATTGTATTTTAATAATATAGGTAACAGCATTACACACACTGGTGCCTATTTGTTCCAAGGTATTAGTAATAAACCTATACAACATAAACATCATTTGTATACTATGAATCCCATAGTCTGTAAATGAATGCTATTGCAAACAGAAGTTACCTTTACAAGCAAAAAATTAATTTTTTTAAATAAATGTCCAGTATTCTTCCATTCTTTAAGGTAATGATGCTCATGAAGTAAGCATATACAGTTGCATTTCTAATAATACTGGCGGCTCATCATTAACAGTCGTGCATTCCAACGTGGCAGTAAACATCAAAAAACATTCAGTAAAATAAAAGTTCAATGTTAAAATTAAAAAATATAAAATTAAATGTTTACCCTTTTGGTTATGAGTGTATGAAATACAATTTCAGTCACCATACACAAGAATTGACTTTAAAATTCTTGACTCATATTCATAATACACTACTGATACAATAGTATTTGTATTCATGATATTGAAATTTATTGTGCTAACTTACTTTCATGATCTCCATAAACAATTTCTCTATTTTCAAAAATATAAATGAAATCTTTTTTCCATCCACATCAATTAAAAGCTTACCCAAATGCTATATTCCATGAAGATAAATTATCATTGAAAGCAGGAATATTGGCACCTCTGGTATCTGGTCCCCATAATCACTGTCTATAATATACTGTAACTTTTGAAGTTTTGTTTCATATAACTTATATATTTATTACAATGTATTTCTATCCACTCACAACTTTATTCTGTTGGTCTTTACTGCAATTTCCAGTAGTATTTCTCTTCTGCTAATTGTTTCTTCCATTCTTCACACTGTAACTTAACTTACCAATATATAGAACATAATATTGATCACAAAGTTGTGTGGAATTAAAAATCATAAAGTTTGAGAACCAAACATCAAAATTCAATACATGCATGGTTCACCCACAAAATGGAAAAATGGTATTAATTTTGGCTCAGAATTGGCCTTGTTAATGGTTATTTTAGTTGGATATCTAAACCTCCTAACCCATAAGTAAACCCATCTAGTTTTAATTTAAAAATATAATCCACATTTCTAATACCACAGCATCCCACTTTGCATTTCATAAGGTATTATACAGGGATCTAGTGGCCATTGGGATATTTCCATATTACTGATAGATCCATATTACTAGTCCACTTCCCCCAGGAATATGTTTTTAAATATTTGAACTAAATCCAGATTTTCCTTTATCATTGTTTCAACATGGGACCAAATTTTCCTCTGAATGTCTTCATTTAAATGAAATCTTTTAGTTCTTAATGAACCAGCTCTTCTGAATAGGAATATGGCTGTCACATGATGACTATCAAAGATGTATTTGCATCGCATAAAATGCTTATTAGTAAAATTTATTTCAAAATGTAGAACTTGAGAAATTTTATTTTTCATTTTGTAGTGAATACTCCAAAAGGCAATGGCAATATTTAAAAGCTTTTTGTTCATTCTTTCAGAGTGTCATTCTTGTAAATGTTGAAATCATTTTATTTAGAAATATTAGTGATTCCTAAAAGAATAAAATATAATCTGTATAATAATTTTTTGATTTCTAAACTCTATTTTAATTTTTTAACTATAATTCTGATTTCAAAACCTGAAAGATTTTCACCCAACCTGTGTTACGTATAATTTTTTATAAATTTTTGCTGCATTCAACATTAGTAGTTAGAGTACAATCTAAGCCGGGCCAATCAGCGTTGAGCTTTTGGGTGCGAAATTCAAATCTGACCAATCAGAGAGCAGGATTGGGTGGTGAGCGTGGCTAAGTGAAAAAATGGACAGATCCTACTGTTACAAATGCTCCATGTAAAACTCTCATAGTGACGTCATAATTTCTTTTTGTGTTACACTGTATGAGGCAACCCTGTACGTATGCGCTCCCAGCAGTTGTGTGTTAAAAGTGTAACGCATGCGTATCATAAACATAGCCGCTACGTGTTTGTCGATATCAATCCGATCACGCTCCGCCCCAATTAGTTACAGTTTTAATAGCATACATGTGTTTCAACTATTATTTATGTAATACAAAAAAATATCAAGGTCAAGTGTTTTGTTTGGGTTGAAGAAAGGAATGCGTTAAGTGGTTTATATAATATGAATAAAAAGAAAAGGGGGAAAAGTAATGATTCATGGGATTTTTCTTTTGGGAGATTTTTTTAAACAATGCGTTAATTGTTGTGTCAATAGTTAAATGGTTTTTAAAACTAAAATTGTTCAGTACACATCCAGGGATGGCTTGGTTAAAAACGTATGATTTTAATAATTTGGATATAAGACCTTATGGATTATTTTGTGCAGATAGTTTGCATATAAAATATATGTGGGATGTCATGGAAGCTGTTAGTTTAATCAGGCTAGGTTAGTTTAATCAGGTTTGGATAGGTTATATCACTAAAGTCAAAAAATGATAGCATAGCGCCTCAGGTCTTCTCATATATATATATTCATTTTTAACTCGATTCCCATCTGTTTATATTCATGACCCTGTTTCCTCTTATTTTTCAACTTAACTATTGCTAACGAAAACATTCACACTGCTTTTATAAAACAAAACACCCCCTCTTACTATTTGAAAAAGCCTCATGTTACAAATTGTAGCAATGACCAACTACTTACTTCTTATTTTGTTGGACGATATATAACTGATGACAGTGCCTTAAAATACTGCAAGCAGTTTAATAAGATCATCTATACAAAATACATAATCTTGCTTAATATTTTCGAAACTTTATGTGGTAAAAAAAATAAATACTATGGATGACTTTCTTTCAAAAAGCGTGGAATGTTCCACCAATAATAAGATTCCAGATATTAATATTATTAATTTGGCGCTTTTATGCGATATTGATGAAAAAATATTATATAACTTCCAAGATATGTTTCAAACGTTCAATTTCATTTCAGGATCCCTAAAAGCATGTTTGTTAAAAAAATGTGCTACATGCAAAATGCACATTACAACGCAAAACGCACAGCAATATTGCATTTATTAAATCACCATTTTATAATCAACAGCAATATTATCAACAATAATACAAAATGTAAGTAGTTTTTACAAAATCCAAAAGTTTTTACAAAGTAGTTTTTGCCATATCCTGCCATACAATAAGATTTAAATTTTCTACCAGTATTGCTTTGCTATCATAGCATCCTGGAAGTATTAGATTATTACGGTAAATAAAATAATAACTGTTTAAATAAGTTTGACCCTCTAAATGTACATTAACAGGTCACATGCTAATACTTATTTTTGATTGCTATTCGCTTTTTTCTTAAAAATTGTATGTGGCATGAGTTAAAGGTACCTTCTCATATAAAAAATAGAAGGTACAGGAAGAAGTTGCAAAGTGAAAGCATAATTGAGCGATTTGCTATCTGATGTTATATTTTCTCACTGATGTGGAATCATTATATCTACTAACCCTACTTCCCAATTAGTTGAACTCAATTTTATACTTTTAGACAAATGTACTGTAAATATTCCGGCTTTATTTTTTGGATAATATTGTACAGCTTAGTTTCTTCTTTGAAAGCCATTTTTTTAACCCTCCTACTGTGTTCCAGGTCTATTTGACCCATTTGTCACTTCAAATGCCTATAAAACCTATAATAATGATTTTTTAAGCCAATTTTGTTTTGACTTTTAATAATATACTATTCTTTACATGATTTTACAGTATAAAGTTTTTAAAAACTTTTTTACTATTTATTATTGAGTTTTATACACTTATGGTGTTATGGGTCATACTGACCCATATGTATTCTCAATGGGATAACATGTCACCATTAGCTTTTCAGTGCTCATTACTCTTGCACAAACCTAATTTTAACTGTCATGTTATTTTATGCATGTGCTAATTACAAGTTTGGGTGTTTATTTTAACTATAATTTGTGATAAAATTTAAATGGTCCAAATTTTTTTGGATGATCAAAATGAATTGACTGATGGATATGATAGTGTTATTTCTAATTCAGAAAGTCATTTATCTACATATTTTAGAGAATTATAAAATGTTTGTTATAGTGGCCATATATCTAGTTTTGAGTCTGATGCAACTGCTAAATGAAAATCCATGCTTCCTGTTCAAATTATGTGTTTGATCATAAAACTTACACCTGGGCCAAATAGGGGTGCCATTTCAAGAGTAACTACTATTTTATCAAGTTGTTTTACTTTTGACAAACATCAAGAAGCAAAATCAGAAAAAACTACAAGAACAAAGTTGATTTGGATCTGACAAAGTCTGAAAGAGTATAATGTAACTTTTGATATTTTCATTTCGTTTGAACTGGATCAAAAACTATAGAATAAACAGTTTCTTATTTTGGAAACAAACAGAAAACAACACTCAAAATTGTTAAAAACATTTTAGTTGTTGTAAAAAGAATCTTTTTACATCAATATTTTACTTTACAAATTACACTACTATAGCAACATAACTTTGATGAGATAATGTCAGGTTTTTCATTAGTTTGACATTCATAGTTCCAGAATGTTTCATTGTGTTGCATTGTGCTCAACAATGTTTTTTGTTTTGTAGAAAAGATATAAAAGAAACAAAATGAACAAAAAAGATTTTTTAAGAACTTGGGATGTTCCTGGTAGAACCTGGTTTACCACAATTACCAAAGTTCCTTCTACACAATACTTTTGAGATAATATAATTTCTTATGTATAAATACTTATTTTTATAGTGTCAAATGGCTGCTAAATTAGTTAAATTTCAAAAATCCACATCTAGTGTGTCTCAAATGGTTGCTCTTGAAAATTTAAAATAAAATTAATGAAATTTTTGCCCATATGTAAATAACCTAAAAATTGTATAATTTACAAAAAATGTTTTAAATAGTTGTGCAAAAAAGCTTATAAATTGTTTGTGTAGTGATAGTAACAATAATAATTTATCAGAACCAAATTTCTAACAATTTTTTACTATGAGTTTTTAACTATGGGTCATATTGACCCAAACACCATAAGTGTTATTTTTTTGAACATAGGAAGAGGGTTAATAATAATAATATAAAAAATATTTATTTCACTATTAAACATGTTTTCACGTTTGAATCTTAAAACATAATGAATATATTTTACAATTAACAGTTCCTTTTTATATGTTTTTTAAATCGTTTTCCAACACCCAACTATTCGTTTTAGAAGGATAAAACCACCATTTTACCAAATATTACTTCTGTTTGCCCGCGTTTTTGCTCTGTAGAATATTTTCAATTTTAGTTTTTAACGTTGGTTTTCCTATTTTTTGTATTTTAGCTTCATAGTATACACCGTCTATTTTTTCACCATTGCTATCCATTACTTTATATACAAGGTAAGGATGATGTGAAATTACTTGATAAATAGTAAAAATATTCTCTGACCAATTGGGTGTATCAGTTTCTTTATCAAATATTCCTTTTAAACTAGATAAACATATGCTATCTCCAACTTTAAAAATAGGTTTATTAGTTTTTATTTGCTGACTCTTTCCATATAATTTTTCATAAACTAGACTCTCATTTTTTGTATTTACTTTAACAGGAGCAATTCCTGTTACTCTTGATGGTGTGTTGTTGTAACCCTCCATAAGTTTTGGTAACATTACTGTATAACAAAAGGATGCTTGCGTACATTTGTAATTTTATTCTTAAGGTGCAATTAAAATGTTCCACTAGTGCTGCTTTTTTGTCGCTAACCGAAGTATAAACATTTACACCATAATCCTTCATCAGTTGATGTACTTGTATATTTTAAAATTCTTTTCCTTTATTGGTATAAAATTTAGCAGGTGCATTATGATTATCAATAAAGATTTTACCTATATTTTTGCACACCTCCACCATCCCTTTTGTCAACAAAGGTCTTACCCATGCATATTTAGAAAATGCATATTACATCAATAACTGTCAGAATATATCTAAATTTATTATTATATTGAAATTAGCCTTGCATATCCAAAACATCTGTTTGCCATAAATCATTAATACCAATGGCTTGTATTTTATTACGTGGAAATTTATGTTTAACTTGCTTTAACAAAGTGTAAAGGTATTGTCAAAGAAAACATTTTTGAAACCATTTTGTATTTGGTTGGCATATATACTTTCTAAAATGCTCAATAGAACCCAAACTGTATGGGTGTGTCATATGATAATATTGTAAATTCCATTTTCTCATCTTTACAACCTGTAGATGGATATTTACTGCCCATTCCATCAGTTAATTGCCCAAACTTTTTGCCAATCATCCCTTTCAAAAGATCTTTCACTCCCCATGGTACTATGTTTATTAAAATATTAGTATCCATATATAGCGAATTTTCCCCTACTACATCTAATAAAAGTTGCAACCTTAATCTAGCACAAGCTGTCATATAGGCAGCTATAACTAAAATTAGTCATAAAAAATTTAAACAAAATTTGGCAATAGCCCTCTTTCCCACTTTTTTTCGACTTTTTTCAACTTAATGCTTTCTACCTGTTCATATTTTTTTATATAATTTAGTTTATCGACTTCACACCGAACCCAAGAAGGCCACCTTGAAGATTCCTGCTTAATCTTAAGTAAGGCATCTACATATTTAGCAAATAAACCTTTCATCCGTTTTTTGTAATGTCAAATTCCGTATACTTTTATCACCTGATAACCGTGTTTAACAGCTTTGTCTACTTTGATTGTAGTCCAAGTACTGATTATTGCCCTTGAAAAATGTGGATGATTACATTTACCGTCAGTTGAATTGTGTAAACAGCAAGCTCAACACAATAACATTAATTTATTTTTACATTTAATTGGTAGCATAGGATGATATAATTTAAGCAAAGGAACTACTACACACTTTACCATACCAAATTATTTACCGCCACCTTTATAATTTGTTGGATTTAAAATTTGAGAGTGTCCTACAGGCATGATGTCATACTTATTAACTGTCAGATATAAATTAACATAATCAACATACATAATTTTTTCCCCTGCTTTTACCTTGTAATATAGGCATGTAGGCGCTGTACGTCCCTGGTAAAAACCTTGCTTTGGAATCATGGGTCCCATAAAAACATAAATAGTAGTCAAATAGTATTGATAAAAACTGTTGCATGATCAAGTTGTTTTTAATCTCACTCTCTAATTCACACTCCCACTTCACAATTATCTCTTTAATTTGATTTATTTCCTTCAAATTGCGTTAACATTGAATTGTTTTATTGTATAAGTCACGCATGGGAATGTTATTTACTATATTGAAACTATACGCTTTATAACAACGCAGACAACCATGAAAATAACATCCCATAAATTCATATATGCAACTATTCACCTCATCCCATCCATCCACATATAAATTTCCAAAATTTGCTTTGCCGCCATTTAAAGCGTGACATATACTGACTTCTGATTGAGCGATCCATTTCAACCACTTAATACTCTCTTCACTGTATCTATTTTAGACAGGTAATGAACTACAGGAGGTATTATAACAATACTATTTAAAGGCATAAAATGAGCAAAATATACTTTTTAACAGTATGAAGGCAATGTTACAGCATGTAAAAATGGGTCCATATTAAACATTTCACTTGTCATACGTCTAAATTCGTTGCATGCCTGTCGTAAAATGACGTCAGACTGACAATATCCGCGCAACTATTTTAAAATTAAAAGTTTTTCCGATTTGTTGAGCATGCCAATCCACCAAACTTTGACGTTCATTTAACTTTTTTCATATTAGGTTTGTAAAATTTCAAAGCCGGCCACGCACCTTCGTAGTTTTGATTCTCTAAACGATTAAATTTTAAGAGGTACTAGTAAAAAACTATAAAAATCGATAAAAGATATATTATTTAATTTCATAGCAATAATCTTTCGTCTGTTCGAAATAATCTCAGGACACATTATTTTTAAACAACCACTGCAGCATTAAATGATGATCATACCCAAATCCATAATGACTTACAAAAATATGTTTTTTTCCCAACACACCTGCCATTAATTCACCAAAAATCCATTTGCAAAATCCATTTGCGCTATACCACATTTATTTCTTAGCATAAGATCATATTTCTGAATAAAACATCTGTGATTGAGCACCTGATTAGTTTTACAGTATCTACAATATTTAGTAAAGCATATATGTTTTGGTTGTTGTAGTTGATAACACACTCCACAATATCGTAAATCTTGACAGGTCTCCTTTTCCAAAGTTTTGTAAAACATTGAGGTCCATAAAAATATTTCAAACAATGAGTACATTGTTTTGTAGGCCACTGTAATGAAATTTTAAATTCTTTGCACTCTCTGCTGTTACAAGCTAAACAATTACGTGTACACCTATGATGACTTGTAACACCATTTAGACATGAAAATACAGAATGTTCGAGTGCTATATAATGAAGATATGTTAACTATACAGTCATAATGCCCGTCATCTAGCAATAACCACAATCTAAATTTTACTTTTTTTTGGTTTTCCCTATCATGAGGAATTAAAGTTGTAAATGTAACCCTTAAGTCATCCTCCAATTCTATCACATATATTTGATACTCTGCACCTAAATAATTGGCAAATTTTTTAATTTCTTCTATTCCACAAGGTTTCTTTGGTGATACATGAGCCCTATTACAAAGCTCCGTGGCACATTTAGCTTGATAATTCATATTTTGTTTGATTTTTTTAAAATCCATATATTTTTGCTTACACGCTTCACCTTTGGCTTCCCGATAATGGGCATTTCTAATTCCAACTATTATAGCTCTTGCACAGCACATAAAATCCTCAGTATTGTCGATAAAAACAACAAATTTATTACGACTTTTATCTTTAATCCATGTTCTTACATTTTTTATATATCTTTTTATCACAGAAGTACCACTATTAGACACACCTCCCCGTGGTGCCATGCGCGTTTTCATAAGCGATAAACGTAATTTTCCATTAGTCAAATTCAATTTATCATTAGAGTTTTGAATATTGACTATTGCAGTGGTTTCCAAACTTTTTTTGCAATGGCACCCTTTTGGAGCTAACAAAAAGTTTTGGCACCCTATACCCTAACATTAATCACATTTTTATTACGGATAAAAACAGAACTAATACAAACAAATGTAATGTCTTAGTAAAATAAACAAGACGAATTGCCATTAAATCGAATGTAATTTAGTCTCATTTTGTTATTGACACAGTTTTCTTAACCAAAATGAAATAAACGAGACAAATTGCCATTAAATCACATGTAATTTAGTCTCATTTCGATAATGACAATTTTTGTTTTAAAAAATGAAATAAACAAGACAAATTGCCATCGACTCAAATGCAATTTAGTCTCATTTCGATAGTGGCAGTTTTTGTTTGACAAAATGAAATTAATGAGACAAATTGCATGGAATCAAATAAAATATAGTCTCATTTCGATATTGGCAGTTTTTCTTTAAAAAAAGGAAATAAACGAGACAAATTGCATTGAATCAAATGCAATTTAGTTTCATTTCGATATTGGCAGTTTTTGTTTTAAAAAATGAAATAAACACGACAAATTGCATGGAATCAAATGCAATATAGTCTCATTTCGATATTGGCAGTTTTTGTTTTAAAAAAGTAAATAAACGAGACAAATTGCCATTGAATTAAATGCAATTTAGTCTCATTTCGATATTGGCAGTTTTTGTTTTAAAAAATGAAATAAACGAGACAAATTGCCATTGAATTAAATGCAATTTAGTCTCATTTCGATATTGGCAGTTTTTGTTTTAAAAAATGAAATAAACAAGACAAATTGCCATTGAATTAAATGCAATTTAGTCTCATTTCAATATTGGCAATTTTTGTTTTAAAAAATTAAATAAACGAGACAAATTGCATTGAATCCAATGCAATTTAGTCTCATTTTGATATTGGCAATTTACTTTATACAAACTACTATTCCACAAATGATCATTTATTCACACTATAATACATCATTGAATCCTCAAAACTTAAAAAACACAACATCTACTGTGCATTATTGACCTCAAAGCAGACTTTGGCCGGGTCCTGCATGATCTCCTGTGGACCACCCTAGACCAATTTGGCATACCAGCTGATTTTGTGAGCTTGCTGCACAACTACTACTTTCAAGCAGCAGCAACACTTCGAGTTGATGGAAATTACTTAGATGAGGTGTCAATACGTTGTGGGGTTCTGCAGGGAAACCCACTCAGTCAACTTTTGTTTATGGCAGATATAGATGCAGCATACAACGGACGATCTGACGACATAAAAATTGACTTGAGTAGTTAGGGTACATCTTAAGCCAAGCCAATCAGCGTTGAGCTGTTGGGCACAAAATTTGAATCTGACCAATCAGAGAGCAGGATTGGGTGGTGGGTAAGGCTAAGTGGATAAGTGGACGGAGCCTACTGTTACAAATGCCCCATGTTAAAGTCCCATAGTGATGTCACAACATCTTTTTGTGTTACACTGTATGAGGCAACCCTGTATGTTTGCGCTCCCAGCTGTTGTGTGTTAAATGGGTAGCGCATGCGTATCGTAAACGTAGCCAATCCGTGTTTGTCGATATTAATCCAATTACGCTCCACCTCAATTAGTTACAGTTTTAAATTGTAAGATTACGCTCCGCCCCGATTAGTTACAGTTTTAATGGTACATGTGTTTTGAGTTTTTTGACCTTGACACTATTTTTTATATATATGTCATTGTTTACACACTTAGAAACAACTTATAACACTTATTTACACACTTATAACAAATATAATTATAATATTTAGTTTCACTTGACTTAAGTATTTAGTTGCAAATACGAAATGCTAATTTATATCTGTTTAAAATATCATCAACACCATCTACTGCTTGAATTGCATTATTTTGTGTTTCCATATCAACAATATTGTTTGGTAAACCAACATTTCTTTCTAAATCCATACTTGGTTGAATTTGGTGTAGAAATTCATTTGCAAGTTGTCTTATTTCAGGAAGAAAACCATTTCGAACAGTTTCACAAATATCATTTGTCAGAAGACCTTGACTGAAAAGCATTAGAGGTGATCTGTTATGTTCAGTTCTTAAGGGGTGGTTGTTATGGGCATTTATCCATTCCTGCATGAATTTTGTTTATATCTGGAAATGCAGCATAATGTAATGCAACAATATGTCTAGGATTTTCAGGGTCTAAAATACCCTCCTTTTCCATTCTTGTAAAACTTTTTTAATATTTAGATAAAAATTTAGAGTGAAAATCTCTCCACATTCTTTCAATACGCTGATTGTGGACACTAACACCTCTAATAAAATTTCCAGTTCCTCTTATTGACTACATAAAGTATTCAACATAATTAAATTCTTTTCCACCATCAGCTCTAATACAATATGGCAAACCATATTTTTAATGCCATTTAAAAAGTAATAAAAAGTTGTAATAGCACAGTTATTATTTGAACATGCAGCATATGGAATTAATCTTGAGTAACTATCAACTGCAGCAGTTGTTACAAGATGCCAACTATTTAAAAAAGCAAATAAATGTGACATTCGATATAACAGCAAATTTTACACTAGTTACCGTATTAATTTTTAATGAGTATCCACATGCCAAATTGTATTCAGAGATTGCACATAATAAACCTGGCGTAGAATAGCTTGAGCCCATCTCATAGCTGTACCAACAGGATCAACCCTACATAATGTTTCAGCAACAAGATCTCTTGGGGCATAAACACCTCTGTTTCTCACAAATTCAGTCATTTCTCTGTATCCCAAATTAGGGAATTCTTCATTTATACTTCTAACAATGTTTTCAAGTTTATCATTGTCAACACGTCTTCCTGGGTGAACCTAGTTAATTTGTGTTATTATAAGTTACTTGCTACTTTAAACTTATACATTACTTTTGTGTTATCTGAAATCCAAACTCTCTACATCTGCGAAATAAAGTTGATGTAGATGTTAACAGTAACTGGTTTCTTGAAATTGATGGAATTGTATGACCACCATTAATTAATGCTGATAAATTATTATGTGACACTGAAATTCTTGGTCTCCCAACATTTCCAGTGTGCATAACAGGCAGAGGTTGCGGATTAGCATGTCTTCTTTGTGAAATTCGCATTTGACTTACTTGATCTACATTAATTATATAGTATTTTATAAAATAGTGGTTAATTTCACTAACACCGATTAATTATACCACAAATATTTTCAATTTCCACAATTACATTCAATGGAAAATGTCCCCTTACTTGATTTACATTGATTCTAATGTTATTCACACTTTGCTGAATCATACATCTATCAGTTGAACCATCTCTAATCCTAAAACAATTGCATAATGTAAAAATAACATATTGTAAATATTATAATGGAAAATATTTAATTAAACTACCTTTCATTAAGAAAGTGGAGTCTTGTTAAGCACCTATGTAAAATTACACTTGGATTGACTTGGTGCTGACCTCTATTGTGAAAATGACTGATACACAACTTCATAGTTAACATAATAAATATTATTATTTTGGTATCTACAGTAAATGTTAAGTCATAAATCAACCTAAAATAACAATAACCATTGACTAAAAACTTACTCATTATTTTAGTATACAGTAAATGTTTTATATGATGAGCAGTTGGATGTAAATACTGTATAATGAAAAATAAAATTGTCTCAAATAATTCCAAACGTTAGTCCACTGTTAAAAATGTAAAACAAAATTAATGTTTACAAGTTCATTCAGTTATCTTCATACAGTAATTAACAAGTAGTTTTACACTGGAAATTAATTGTCACAACTCAAATAACATTATTCAACTTACATTTCAAGTAAATGTTTCGCTACCATTGCAGTGTCATGAAAAACCTCTGAGAAAATGACAAATTTTAAAAATTCATGCCACTTTCAAAATTCACACCCGTCTCCTACATCCGCTAATGTTAACTGTTTTATAGTCTCTAAGACATGTCTTTAGAGCGGAAAATCGTTATACTTTGTGTTGTGATTTACATTTACAAATTTGGACTAAAATTATCAATTAAATGTATGAAACATAGCAAAAATGCTTTAAAGTGAAATTGCACTACACAACAATAAAAAATAAAATAGCAATTCAATCATTTACAACCGTAAGCCACTTTCAAAAAATTTAAAACGAAATTTATGTTTACAAGTTAATTCATTTATGTTCTAAATACAATAATTAATGAGTAATTTTATGCTGGAAATTAATTCCCATAACTCAAATAACATTATTCATCTTACATTTACAGTAAATGTTTCGCTACCATTGCAGTGTTTGTTAAATTTTAAGAAAAGATTCAAAAAATTAAAATAATGTGGTTATGTAGTAATATTGTATAGTACTGTATTTGTATAATGTATTACAGTGTTTAAACTGATTTTCACTTAAACATTACACTATTATATTAAAAATTTTGTTTTTTATTTAATTAAAAGTACCATACATACAGTATTTTTGGCAACATTTTCAAACTTAATTTTAAAATTTTAATACAGTATTTTAAAACTTGAAAATATATAAACAGTACATGAAGTATATAAAATTTATAAACACAGTATATAAAGTATATAAAATTTATAAACACAGTATATAATATCTGTGCCATGTATTGGTACCAGTAAACTTCTAACGCATCTGTAACATAAAAAAAACATGTAAATATACGGTTTATTAGTGTTACTGCTATAGTATAAAAAATTTTCATTTTACTTTTACATTTTATATATACTGTACGTAATAATAATTTGTTACTAAATATTTCTTTAGTCATTTTTATTCTCAGTTAGTCGTGTTCATTTTCTGGTAAAATTTGTCGCACATTATCATCCTGATACATTAATTGTTTCATATTTTACTGCTATTTTGCATTAGGTACCGGTATAAGAATTTAACAATACAGTATGTGTTGTATACATAATTTTATGCTCTTGTACATTAACAAAGATTAAACAAATGTTAAGTTTAAAACATATTTTACTGATGCTCTAGTATTAATTTCAAAGCATCATTATATCATTGAATGATATTAAAATAAGTTATTAAATAACCACCAATCTTTTTAAATGGTAATTACAGTAATAATCTAAAAATTATAATACAGTATGCTAAATATGGTATGGTTTTCCCATCCCACAGTATTACACATAGCCCACTGTAGAGTACAAAAGACACATCAAATTCAACATATCGTTTATACTGTAAACTTTTAATGAAATAGAAAGCATGCACATATGCTGAATATGCGGTGCTTTTCTTATTCTACAGTATTGCACATGACCTATAATAGAATAAATAACATACCAGCATCAACGTATATTTAATTAGACATTACTGTACCTGCATTGTACAGTTAAGTACTGTACTATGTTTTTTAAGTTTAAAATTTGTTTACGTAACTCAAGTAAAAATTGATAACCAATTATTCATTTTAAATAAAAGTAATAAATTAAAAAATTAACATCTTAGGTAAATTTAAAGTGTGTAAAACAAAATGTGTTTGTAAAAAGTTACCTACCCCCAGTACGATGTTTGCTAAACAAGTAAAGATCTGTTCACACGGTGCCCCAGACATTAAGGCACCACACCCCAAAACATTTTAATTTTTGTAAAACATTGTGTTTAAATATTTTAATATAAGCAATACATTACAATAAAATATGTTTTGCATTAAAAAAAATATATTTAATTTAAGGAGTTTTAGTGTAGGTTGTTTGAGTTTGACTTACCTTTGACTCCAATATAAGTTCCGCTTCAAGTATTTCTCCAATTGTCTCATCTCTTTCATTTATGTGTCCTGAAAGGTAAACAGGTTTTAACCACAAAAGATAACTTCTCTCAGCTGCTTCTCATCTCTCTTTTGCATCTTGAAGTTGCTTTTTAAATAGAAGGCGCCAATGTATATCATTACGAGGAAAATCTTCCTCATCAAAATTAACAATTTTCACAAAAAGTTGATTAATGTTATCCCTCTCATGCTCTAATATTTCTTTTGCAACATATGCAAAACGAATTCCATTATAGCTTCTTAAGGCCATTATAATTATTCTTATTAAAAAATACCAAATTTGAAAAGTATCATTTTTGATTAATTAATTAATTATTTAATACAAGTAAAATATAGTTAGTGTTGTGATAAATTTTAAATTGCCAGTATACAGTTGTGTAGAGCAGTATGCGCTGCTGCCGGCAACAAGTACTTAAAGTTTACAAAAAAATGATCATGTCTTGACAGTGTTGAGGCTCTTTTGTATGCAGCCACCAAAGCTTATACTGTACAGTTGTTAGACTAACTATAAGCTTTGGTGGTGCTTTTGGTGGCAATTTTTGTTTTAAAAAATCAAATAAACAAGACAAATTGCATGGAATCAAATGCCATTTACTCTCATTTTGATTTTGGCAATTTTTGTTTTAAAAAATAAAATAAACAAGACAAATTGCCATTGAATCACTTGTAATTTAGTCTCAAATTGCTTTAATGAAATTAATTTACCTTAGTTTTAAAATAGTGTATTTTGCACGTGGTCAACGTCCTGACTAATTAAAAAGGATGTACGAAAATATTTCCATGTAGTGAATTGAAGGTCACAACTGCAAATGAAATACAAGCTGCTAGCTGGATTTTTTTTAAATGAATGAATGGGAAGAAGATGTCTCTTGAACTACCCAGTACCTTTAAACTTTTTTTTTGCTATAGAACTACTTGAGCATATTTATGCTATTTAGCATGTTAATTAAGTATAGTTTAAGTTGGAAGAATAGCATAAATATGCTACATAGCAAACATTTACTACATAGCATAAAATAGCGAAATCACATAAAATATGCTTTACACAGTGTATCATATTTAGTTATAAATGTGTTACTGTAGTATAATTGTTTTTATGTTAACTTTTATGGTTGTTTAAAATATGTTTTAGTGTTGGCATAGAAATAAAGGTAATGTAAAGTAAATTTAGTAGATTTATGTCATATTTTAAGGTATTGGATTGTAGTTTTAGTCTAAAGATACATGTGCAGTAGTTGTGGAATTAAATAAAAATGACATCACAGAATTAATTAATTCACATGATGAACTACTTTCCAATGAAGATCTTGTTGACTTAGAAGCTACAAAGTTGAAAGCTGATATTGAAGAAGCTCAAACTAATCTGGAAGAAGAACCACAACCAAAACAATTTGTTACTAAACAAATGTCTCAAGCATTTCAACAATTAAATGCAGCTTTAGTTTTGTTTGAAGAAATGGATCGAAATACAACTCGTTTTCTTAAAGTGCAAAAAATGGTAGAAGATGCAGTTGCTGATTTTAAAAATATCTACAATGAAAAGGAAAAGGTTATGATGCAGGTTTCAATGGGATATTGTGTAAAGAAGATCAACAAACCAGTAGAAAATGTACAGGTAGTTGATGATTTTGAATTTTACTGTATTAATGTACAGTAATTGAATAAAATTACAAGTTTTCATTAATAATTATAAGTTGTAGTACTGTATAATGTTTAAGCAAAAATACGTTGAAGTCGTTACATTATTACTATCTATTATGAGTCATATGCAATGCTGTGGAATATGAAAAGCACAGCATATTCAGCATATGTGCGTGAGTTAAAATTTCTTTAAAATTTTACAGGGGAAACGATAATATGTTTAATGTGGTGTGGTTTTCATAGTCTACAATGAGTCATGTGTAATTCGGTGAGAAGCAAAAATCATACTATTTTCAGCATACTGTATTTGACTGTGCTACTGCTTCATTATATTATTACTGTAATTATGATTGAAAAAGATTGTTGGTTATCTAATATCTTATTTTAATATAATTTATTATTATAATGATGCTTTAAACTTAATATATGATCACTTAAACAGTGTTTTTTAGCATAAATAATGATTTCTCTGACTTGCATAAAAACCTGAGTTGCATCATAGACACTGGAACGATCCAATTATGTATCTCGATAACTGCCTGTACTGTATTTGTTTAAAAAAAACCAGCTTGAAACACACACTTTTGTCAAAGTTGTCTTTCAAAACGAAACAAGTCGAAGAAAATTATGAAATTTTATTCCTTGAGTTAAAAATCCTTAGAGACCTATGTAGCTGTAGTCTTATTTTTTAATCTTGAATATTTTGGTTATAAGTACAGTGGGATTGATGCATGCATGTAAATGATTTAGCAAATTGCAATTGTTTGTTGATAATAAAAAAATAGAGATTTGAATAATTTTGCCAAAAACTAATTTAATTACTTTTTCACAGACTTTTTCAATAATTATACACTAATAAAAGTATTACAATCTTATTATCAAAATATCGAATTTACAATTGAAATTTACTTTTTTTGTTAAACGATACTATCAGAAAAACAGTGTTGCTCTGTAAAAATTTAAATTGAAAGTGAAAAGTAGAAATGGGCGACTTGACTCCAATTTCGACTCTGGAGTCGACTCTCTCAACTCGACTCCAGACTCAAAAAAGGCAGAGTCACCCATTTCCAGTGAAAAGCTCCAAATGAAGATGCAGGGTTTTAGACTGTTATTTTATAGGGTTCCCTGCAAGTTGATTCTTGTGGTAAACAACACATGATCATCAGTTTACTTATTGATGATTCCTGTGAAAATAGTAAGTGCAGGTGTCCCAACTCTCATAAGAAATACAGTACCGTATTTAGATTGGAAGCGTATACCGCAATCCAAGGCTTTTCCATGTAGTGTAAGTGGAACTCATGTTGTGAAAAGGGTCATTTTGCTGGAAAGGGAAGGTCATGTGTTGTCGCAATACCGGTAAAACATTTTAGTTTATTTTAGTAATCCCAAACGATTGATTTGAGTGTAGTGTTGGAATTTTAAGTTTAACAACTTGCTTTTAATATATAATGTTGCTTACTATTGAGTATTTTATGCTGACAATGCAGATGTTAACCCTCCGTTAGTCGCGTTCATTTTCAAGTGAAATCAGTTACACATTATGAAATTGATACCTAAATTGTTTAGTAATTTACTCCAGTTGCGTTATAGCTACAATATGTTTAAGATAGCTGTTTGATATATCATTTAATGCTCTTGATTATTAAAAAAAGGATTAAAATAATATAATATTTAAATTAAAATAATGATTAAAAAAAGAGAAAAATAATGATTAAAAAGGATTAAAATAATGATTAATATTTAAATAAGATATTTAGGTTTAGACAAACCGCTGTAAATGTCAGTTTGAAATTTACATCCATTTTTGAAATAATTATATCCGGCATTTTTGAAGTCATAAAATGTTTTGAAAATATACAATATTTAGACAAAAGTATAATCTTTTTAAAAAAAAACAAATATGTTTAAAAAAATTATAGGTATACATTTGTGGTAATTATATAAACCGTTTGTGAATGTATGATTTGAAATGTTGAAATACAACACTTATTCCTACTTCGTTGCAAATGGTTAAATAGGCAAGATAGAGAATGTAAAGCAACCTCCATGTGTTAGTAGAAGAGGTTAGCTGAAAATGCTTTTCCAGTGACCTTGACTTCTTTCATGAGTTACTACGGTTTCAAAATAATAAAATGCTCTAAATTTCAACTTAATGTAAAAACTTAACAAAAAGCAACTGGTTTTCTTAATACAGTCTATGAATTTTTTTAACAACATAAGACCAGTTTTATATTTTTTTTAGCAAATTACATTTTGGGACACAAATGGTCTGATAAGAATGCTAATTATAGCTCTCTTGACAATAAAATTAGCATTTATGCATTATGAAACACTTGATATATGCTCATTGAATACATATCTATAAGCTAGGCTTATTATTATATACTGTATAGTGAAAAAAGTATTGCAAGTTAAAAAACGAAAAAATTAAATTGATGCCAACGCGACTAATGAAGGGTTAAAATGATTCATGATTTTTTAAATTGACTGATGTTTCCATAACCCTTTAAAATTACGTAATAATAATTCAAGGATAAAATCGTTTATGTAAATTAAGATATTGTAATACTGTAAATATTTAGGTTAAATTATATTATTTTTATGGGACTTTATTATTTTTTTAGAAACAAAACATTGTTTTTTTAAAAAAGTTTCCGTAAGGCCTCGCAAAAACGGTTTTGCACCCGGCCTCGTTTAAAGTGTAAGAGAACCAAAATGGGTGTACAGGGTATGTAAAAACCTACCATATTTGTTAGGCAAGTAAGCATTCGTTCATATACTGTATTTGTTATTACCGGTAACCTTCTAATGATTGGCCTTCTAATGGTGGTATCAATTAAAGTACAGTATGATACTGCATTTCAGTAGAAATCATTGTTTTTGTAGTGTAGCTGCAAAAAAGTTTGTAATTTGACTTTGTAAATTACAGTTCAAAGAAAACAAACTGTTTATTCAATACTCAAATTCTAACTAAAAGCTATTAAATGTCATGAGAAACTAAAGGGGAGCAATTTAAGTGTTGATGTTTGTTTATGTTAAGTTGTCATAGCATTAAAAACTTTTTTTACCAACCATATTAGTAAATGATACAATGAAATTAATTCACATTTAAAGTTTAAATGACATCTAAAAATAATGAAAAATTAACTACAGTACAATAACTTATACTTGAAATGTTACCGATAAAAATTATTGAAATTATTAAAAATTTATTCAAGTGTGAAGTTTAAAGGGAACATATTACTGGTACTGTAAATTAAAAAGATTAAATAGACACCAAACTTTCTGCTCATGGATTTTATCTAATTAAATTACCTTTTAGAATCAAATTTAAAACATTCATATTAGACATGTACTTCACATTTTACTTTTTCTTAATACAGTACCTGTACTGACATATTTGAGATTACCGGTACATAATAATTAGATTAACTATTTCCATCATATTTAAACATTAATTGGTGTCATAAAAGATAAATTATTTACATTTTAAACTATTGTGCATTCATAACAAACAGTGCAAATTTAAAATATTTTATGATAACAAACATAAAAGTTTTAAATTTGGATTTTATTTTATAAAAATTATTTTTCCCACATTTTTGCTAAAGATATTACTAATGTAACATGTGTACACTGTGTTGTGACGGCAAAACAGAAGAGGAAAAACAAATTAATTTTGTAGAGTCGTTAGTATTTTATTTAAGAAATATGTTAAACTTTTTTATGTGTGTATAGAAACTTATAATATGTTAAATATTACTTTTATTTATTAGTTAACTTTGTCACACTAAATTGTAAAATATATTTTCCATTACAGTACAGTATCAAATTCCATTTAGAAATCATTACAGTGTATTTTACAGTACTGTACTGTATTTTCAGTAATTCACACAGCCCACAGGAAGCACTGTGGATGATTTTTAGCAAGATGTCTAGGCTTTACACTGTGACCTTCATTTCCTCTAATCATGAGGTTCGGTGGCACAAATGAAAAAGCGCATAAACGCCATTAGTTTTTACATACTGTAACTGTTTTACAGTACATTTTATTTACAGCATTTTTGTTTGATTTTAAGACAACTTCGACAAATTGTGTGTGTTTGAAGATCGTTTATTTTTTAAATATTACCAAAATGGCTGGCCGATCAGAGCCGTTTGCTAAAATAATTTTGAAGCACGAGTGGGAAATAATAAAAAAACTGTATATGCAAATAGACAATTTTGAATTTAATAATTATTCGGTGTCGCAAGTAGACACTAAATTACGCACTTACCGAAAGCATTTGGAAAATGCTGAGAAGAAATGGGAAGAGGCGGAGAATAACTATTTAAAATTTGTCAATGCCACGTTCCTTGAGGAACATCTAATTGAGCGAGTTAAAACGCAAATTGAGATTCTTGAAGCCAAGGTGTTTCTGGAAGAAAAGGTAAACAATTTTATAAATCTTTATATAGAACTGTACCAGTATGTTAAATTTTAAATATTAACCCTCAACTACTATCATGTTTTTTAATGACATACCGCAAATGCTACTGTGGGGTCGTTTTTCATCCCCAAATTAATTAAAATTACATTAATTAAATTTACTGGTAAAAATTTATTTAATATATTTACAATATATTTACACATGTTAGCTATAGAATAAAATTAAAAAATGTAATAAAATATTTTTAATTAAGATGTAGTTAAGGCTTGTTTAAAACTATGCAATTGTTTGCTAGGTTTTACATTTGACATCATAAAAAATAGTAAACATAACAATAACAAAATGATTTTTACATATTCTTATTAAAAAAGGATTGGTTTTTTTAAAACAAATTATTTATTATTTTTATTTAACTGTGTTCAGAAATGGGTAGAGTTTTGCTGCATGTTTTTAAACGTCATTTTCTGATAAATTTTGTTACAGATAGTTTTTTAGTACAGTTAGCTTAGCTTTTAAGTTTTAATTAGCAAAATTTAGATTTAATGTAGTTAGCTTTTAATATAACGTACCTTGTGAAATAATGTTTAATATAAGGTATGGTACCTTGTAAAACAGCACATATTACATGATGAAAGACACAAAAACTAAATATTTTTAGCATAACATGAATTTTTATTTGTAAAATTTAATTTAAAATTAATGAATTAATACAAATTATTTATGTTTATGATTTTATTAAATTTGTACTGTATTTTGATATGGTACAAGACAACTAATAAACTTCAATTTGTTTATTTTACATATGCATTAAGCATGATTTTTGATTGCCATGTTTGCAGAAAGACAATAAACACTGGACGTCCTGCTTGTGGAAGTTGCAGTTGAATCTCCCAGTCTTTTTGATGTACATCATTGTATTTTCTGCAATCAATATTTTTATACTTTACTTGTTTCAACAGTACTCGGTAGTTAAGTTTAGAACATACTTTTAGTAACGAGTACTGTAGCTTAAATAATGTTTAACTGTAGTTACTGTTAAATGTATTTTATACTGTAAATGTTATTATAAATACATAAAAATATTTTAAATAGTGTATTACTGTATGGTTAATAATTGCAATTAATAAAAATTGGTTTGAAAATCAAAAATGTATGAAGTGTTTAAGAATCATTGTGAATGACTAATATATTTAACCTTTCGTTAGTCGCGTCGGTATCAATTTGATTTTTTCATTTTTAAATTGCAATAACTTTTTTACTATATACAATGTATGCAATGGGCATATATAGTGTTTCATAATGCATAAATAATGGCATCTTTACTAACAAAACTAAAAGCATTTTTTTTAAGTGCCATGTTTCGTGTTAAAACTTAGTTTGTGTTAACGATAATCCACTGTATTTGCATTTTTTTTTCATTGAAATTATGATGCATCCTTGTAAATCAAGCTGTGGAAAAAAAACCTTTGAATGTCATTCATTTGATTCTGAATAGTAGATTAATTCCAAAGTGGAAAGGTTTTCTGTTTATTAATGTACTGTACAGTACTGTATTTGCTTTTGACATTATTTACTAATACGGTATCAGTAAATAAAAATTTTTTATTATATGACATCCTTTAAATAGAAAAATACTGTACAATATAAAAAATTAAATTGGTGGTGACCAGCAAATCTTCACATTGGGGAAATTTCGCCCATAAAAATTCAAACAAAAGTTGTCAATAACTTTTCAAACATTTCTCTTATTATTTTATAACTTAATTCCCTCTACGTCTTCATAATTTTTATATACAAAGATTTGTTTTTTCACAGATTTGTATTCAAACCAAAAGAAATGATTTTTGTATGTTTATAATGGTTTATGTCATTCCAGATGCCACATAACCAGGATTAAAAATACAGTCAAAAAACAATATGTATATTGCATGCAACGTATTTACCCTGCCATTTTATATTACACTTGTAACACTACTTTGAAATAAAACAATTGTGTTATTTTTAAAAGCAGTTTTATAATTCCTTTTTTGAATTACTCATCTGTGTTACAAACCAAGTTACCAAGAATTTATAATGACATTTTAAAGTGTGTTATATAAACATAGCTGTCAACACCTCCCTCCTTATCTTCCCCTTTACATATTTATTACCTTTCCCATTCCCTCCTCCTCTCTCTTTCCTCTCTTTCCTTTACATGCATATTAACATTCAAGACTGGTATGTCAAGATTAAACCTCAGCATAAATAATCCATTTTATTTTTTATTATACATGGTGTCACAAAAAATGGGTAGAACCTTGTTGGGTTAATATAGTCAAAACAAGAATGCAACATTTACACAACACATTTATAACACAGCAGTTGGGAGTGAAAATCAACATTAAAAGTTTCTGCCAAAGTTTTACTAAAAGTTGTGATGTCACTATGGGACTTCCTTTTCACACCATTCTCCCTTCCTCCACTTTACAATTTGTTTGGCTTTCCTCTTTCCCTCTGTCTCTCCTTCACATGCGTGTTGACATTCAAAAATTGTATGTTAAGGTCAAACCTCAGCATAAAAATTCCATTTCATTTTAAATTTACATGTTGTTCAAAAAACAAACTAGGTATTCTCAAATTTATACTATTTTAAACTCAACCAAATCATTTTTTAATTTTAAACACTGAGGTTTTGGTGTGGTTGTCAAACTAAAATTTAATTGAATTGTGCATTGTCAACCAAAAGAATGTATGAGTCATCATGGCAAAACTCTGTTGTCAAAACTATACTCTCTGAAACCTAACCAAGCCATCTTCAATCAACATAAATAATTTGTTTTATGGATTTGTGCAATGTAAACCAAAAATGAATGTATGACTCATCATTCCACCTCCTTTTCATAATACCACAAATAATTTCACACATTCCTCTCATGTCAAAACAATCGCTTGACCTTGACATGTTTTCTTACATAAAAATAGGTGAAGCCTAATTGAATTAATATTGACAAATTGAGAGCGCTATGTTTATACAATACATTTAACACACAATAGTTGGGAGCACAATGTTAAAAGGCAAGCTTCATGTAGTGAAACACAAAAAGGAGTGTAACAGCACTGTGGAACTTTAACATGGGCAACTATTTTTAATTAAGCTCCATCCACAATGTTTAACCACAAATAAACATTTAAATTGAAGTGTGCATTGTCAACCAAAAATTGTATGACTCATCATTCCACCTGTTTTCAATATTGCCATAAATTACTTCACACATTCCTCTCATGACAAAACAAATGCTTGACCTTGACATGTTTTCTTACATAAAAGTGGGTGGAGCATAATTGAATTATTATCAACAGATGTAGAGCGCTCCATTTATGCTCCATTTGCGCTACCCATTTAACACACAACAGCTGGGAGCACAATCATACAGGGTTGCCTTATACAGTGTAACACAAAAAGAAATTGTGACATCACTATGGGACTTAAACATGGGCAACTTTTTAAATTAAGCTGCACCCACAATGTTTAACCACAAATAAACATTTAAATTGAATTGTGCATTGTCAACCAAAGAAATGTATGACTCATCATGCCACCTGTTTTTCATATTGCCATAAACC
>JAAFCF010005748.1:104474-120183 GCA_013389785.1 Helicorthomorpha holstii
GGTTCTCTTTCTGTACAATAAATAAAAATTATTACATTATAAATGCCTGTTTAATACTGTAAATTATTATTACTAATAGTAATACAACACCAGAATATGAAGCAGTTCTGTGAAATGACTCTAATAATGTTATCTGACGTGTTTGAATAGTAAGATTTTCAGATGTAGATGTTTGGGGCTGAGAAATCACTTGCTTAGGCTGTTGTGATCCTTGCAAATCACATACACCTATTTTTTTTTCATGTTTTCATCAGTGCCCATTATATCAGTCATTTAATTAGTATCTTCTGTGTCACTAACTGACATAACTGAACTATTATCACTAAACATGAAATAACAAATATTCAATTATTAAAGTGTAATAAATAAAATAAATTCTATTAACAGTATTCTAATAAAAGTATGGATTTTATATTGTATCATTTATATTATATTTATATTTTAATCATTTTTTAAACGTTAACTGCTACTGTGGGGTCTTTTTGTGTTTTTCAAAAATTATTTTTGAGTTTTCTCTTAAATGGTGCTACATTTTTCGTTGAAGCTTCATGTATTTGTCATTTGTGATGTCCACTATCACTAGGACATGCATTCATAAAAGTTTTTTTTTAAATTGGTTTTTTTTTCATTTCTAGCCATTTTTGACCCCACGGTAGCATTAGTGTGAATGTAGTAAACATGAATGACCCCACGATAGTGTTAGTGTAGTTTTTTAGTATCGCCATTATAAAGACAATGAAGACTTTTGAAATTGTGTTTTATTAAAAGCACTGAACATAAAATAATTAAAAAAACATTCAACAATAGACTGGCTTCTCAAAAAATTAAGTTTTACAATTTAAAAAGCTATTGGGAGAAGCAGCATCGATTCCAGTAGCCAAAAAAAAAATTAAAAAATGCTTTTAATTAGCCAGAAATAATTTAAAATAATTGTTTACAACTTGTAGCTTGTATAAAAAGTTTGTTTGCAAAGCTTACTGTACTGAAAAAATTATCTGTGACACAGATTTAACCGAAAATGACGTTTACAAACATGCACCAAAACTAGCCATTTCTGAGCACAGTTGAATAAAAATGATAAATGAATGTTTTTTATTAAAAACCAATCTTTTCTTAATAAGAATATGTAAAAATAATTTTGTTATTGTTATGTTTACTATTTTTTCTGATGTCAAATGTAAAACCTACCAAAAAAATTGCATAGTTTTAAAAAAGCCTTAACTACATCTTAATTAAAAATATTATATTACATTTTTTTAATTTTATTCTATAGCTAACATGTGTAAGTATATTGTAAAACTGTTAAATAAATTTTCCCCAGTATATTTAATTAATGTAATTAAAATTAAATTGGGGGTCAAAAATGACCCCACAGTAGCATGTACGTCAGTGAAAAACACGATAGTAGTTGAGGGTTAATAAAAATCATAAAAACAACTTACCTTTCTATTTCAGTTTCTTTATGTGTGTGAATGTTCAGATGTTATCTAAGATTATTTGTATTTCCACTTGTTTTTACCGTTTTAAAACAAGTTTTGCATGTTGCAGTATTTGCATTTAATCTTCGAAAATACTTCCACACATCACTTCGCTTGTTTTGTGTCCCCATTTTAAAACAGATTAGGGAGTGATGATTTTCTACTTGCGTGTCTGCATCAATTTTGTATACCAGTAGTATAACAAGTAATGATATCAGGGTAAATACATCGATACCATTAAAGTATCAGACCAAAAAAATTGAGTACTGGTACAGTACATGTACTTTAATGAGTAGTATGTAAGGAAATGTATCGATGCTCCTAAATATCAATACTTTTGCTATCACAACTGCTAATATTAAATTTAAACTACCGCTAATATTGTATTTAAACTATAAAATTTACTTTACATGATAAAATGGCCCGAAATGGCTAAACATTTATTTAGCATCATCATAATAGCATCAACATCGAGGATAAAACCAAATTTTTTTCATACCGTAGATTAAAAGATTTTTAAAAAAAGATTACAAATATCAAACAAATGGAGTTACTGTATATTTTAAATATTTTTTAATGATATTTACAAGTACCATACAGACATTTTTATGCAACATTTTTTAACTTACACTAATAAAATTATAGTATTTAAAATGCAAAAATATTAAAAACTACTACAGTATATAATAATTATAATGATATTACTGCACTTATGATAGTACTGTTGAAAGCATGATTTTCTTGGTTTGCAGAAATAGAAGTTGAATCCTAGACCTCCATTAAGTGTAATTTCAAGTCATTTTCCAAGTGTCCAATCACCTAATTGTTTCAATTCTGGAACTACTGTATGATGTTATATACGGTACTGGTACTTATAATCTTCTAACGCACCTGCAACATAAAAAAACATGTAAATATATTAGTGTTAATGGTATAGTCTTTAAAATTATGTTTATTTTTACAGTTACATTTTATACATGGTATACTGTTTTGTTACTAAATATTTCTTTTGCCATTTCAAATTAATTACCAATTCTTTATTTTAAATTAAAGTAATAAATAAAAAAATTACATTTTCAGATCAATTTAAATTGTGAGAAACAAAAAGAGTGTTTGTTAAATTTAGTAATTTTTCTAAGTTACATTAGTTTTTGTATTGCTATTTCAAGATGACAATAAACGTTTGGTTCTGGGTAAATACAGTACTGTAAATTGTGAGTTTAACTTACTTTTGAATCCAATATCACTTCAGCTTCCAGAATTTCGTCGATTGTGATATCTCGGTCTTTCAGGTGTCCTGAAAGAAGAACTGGATCAATCCACATCAGATAATTTCTTTCTGCCTCCTTCCATCTTTCTTCAGCTGCTTTCAGTTGTTTTTTGAATATATGAAGGCGCCCATCCAGTTGACTATGAGGAAAATCCTCTTCATCGAAACTATCTATTTGAACATAAAGCTTACCAATGTAAGCCCTTTCATGTTCTAACATTTCCTTTGCAATATATGTAGATCTTTTTTTTCAGCTTCCATTTTACTGTATATTATCGTAACTACGTAACTGTTAAAAAGTATCATACTTGATTTTTTTTGATTAACAAAAGTCAAATATCCTCACTGATGAGCTGCTCAAATCAAAATAATTTATTTTGAAAAACAAGCAAACCATGTGTTGAGGCTCCTTTGCCTTTGTATGCAGCCGCCGAAGTTTATGATTGGAGGAAATAAATGTCATGCTGTGTTAAGAGCCTTGGACATGTTAGTGTACAGTACTGTACAGTATTTAAAACCCTTGTATGGATCACAATTTGGGTGGTATCAATTACAGTGCAATATGATACTGTACTTTAGTATAAATCATTGTTATTGTAATGCAGCTGCAAAAAACAAATTAGTAATTTTTACTTCGTAAATTACAGTTCAAAGAAAAAAATCGGTTTATTCAAAAATGTATTTCTAACTAAAAGCAATTAAATGTCACGATAAAGTAAAAGGGTGCAATTTAATTTTTGATACTGTACAGTATTTGTCTATTTAAAGGATGTCATAATTATAATAAAAAAGTTTTATTTACTGATATTGTATTAGTAAATAATTCAAAAGCAAATACTGTACAGTACATTAATAAACAGAAAAACATTCCACTTTGGAATTAATCTACTTTTCAGAATCAAATGAATGACATTCAAATGTTTTTTTCCACAGCTTGGTTTACAAGGACGCGTCATAATTTCAATGAAAAAAAATTGCAAATACAGTGGATTCTCATAACACAAACTTGACAGAATCGAGATTTTTGTTCGTGTTAACAAGGTTTTGTGTTATAAAAATAAAAGTGTGTAATGAAAGTAAAAGTACCGTGTATATGCTAATCCTAGCTGATATTTTTCTCATGTATAGTTTTCCCCCCTTGCATGGGAACACACAAAAACAAACGACAAAATAGATGGTCTTTTTTAAAACTTTTGTTTAATTGTTATCCAGAAGTACAGTGATGGGGTTCAAATACATTTAACTAAAGTTAACACACATATGTTAACCAAGAGATACATTAAATAGGTCAGACCAACATAAGTTAAAAAAGTCCAGACAATTGTTAAATGTAATTATTTCAAGAGTACAAATAAGACCTTTGCTGAGGACTTACAAATACTGGTACCATACAAATTTTTAACAAAAGTTTTAACACGAAACATGGCACTTAAAAAAATGCTCTTAGTTTTGTTATTAAAGATGCCATTATAAAGTAATATGTTAATAAATATGTACCGGTACCGTAAATAAAAACGTAAAATTAACTTATAGCATTTTAGATTTTTTAAAGCAATTTTCGCTTATAGTGAATTTCGGATATACCGTGGTGAAGTGATTGTGCTGATCCCTTGCCACTATATTATTTTAATTAAAATAATGATTAAAAAAGGATTAAAAAAGGATTAAAATAATGATTAAAATAATGATTAATATTTAAATAAAATATTTAGGTTTTGAGAAACTGCTGTAAATTTCAGTTTGAAATTTACATCCATTTTTAAAAAAATTATATCCGGCGTTTTTGAAGTCATAAAATGTTTTTAAAATATACAATATTTAGACAAAAGTATAATCTTTTAAGAAAAAGAAATACGTTTTAAAAAAAAATTATAGGTATACATTTGTGGTAATTATATAAACCGTTTGTAAACATATGATTGTTGAAATTCAAATGATATGATTTTATACTGTATTTATTATAAAGTAATCTTTCAGATCTTATCAGTAAAATGGCACCAGGGCAATCCGCTTAAAGCTTACGAAAGCAGCTACATTGTCCATTCAAAGCACATTTTCCAATGATTTGATCGTCTTTTCCAGAACGTTTATATTTTTTATTACATCCGGAGTTACATGCTCCCAAAATATTTGAGCAAAGTTTCAGATTAAATTCTATAAAAAAAAGTTTAAATCAAATTACAAGTTAATTATATAAATGATACTCTTCAATAACATGACCGTCACGAGTAATGAATTTCACATTTTTATATAAATCAATTTCATATTTTCAAGAACTAATTATGTGGACTATAAGGTCATATCAAAATTATAAGCTCATATAATAATTGTATGGAACTTACATGGACATTGGCATTCACAAGTAAATTGGTAATCGATATTGCTAATTTTATAGCAGAAGTCACCACAATATCTCAGTTTTTTAATCAGTGACCATGTAGATCCTTCAGTTGAGAATTGACAAGTAAATATGTAGTTTCCGGTTGTATTGTCCTGTCTGCATCCTATTTGTGATTGACATGGCAAGGAGGTAAATATGTTAATGAGTGTCTCGTTCAAACAATTAAGCTCATTTTCTAATTGAAATATGACAAATTAATGCTTTCCTTGTGTTTTAATATAAACATAATTATATTTTCTATATACTAGTTACACTGCCTATCATTGTATCGTTTGCAAGATCTTCTGGCTGAGCTGGCGAACTAATTTAAAAATTTTAAAAGTAAAAAGTTTTTTCGTTTATACTGTTTAACATACCAAAGAATCATAATGGCAAAAAAGACAATAGCTTTTCCTTGCATTTGATAAATCATTATTGATTTCTGATCAGATAGAGTAAAGTTTCGATTCAAAAACAATTGGCGTTTATAGTCAAATGGATGGAATTATTATGAGATATAACTTAGTGACAGTTATATATGTTGACATCTGTTGACACATATAAATAAACAGTCATTTGTATTCTGTGTCAGTTGTGACGTTCTAATATATCATAATAAGTTAAGAAAATTCCATGAAGGTGAATGTATATTTACAGAAAAATAATTAGAAATAAATTGAACTGGAGTTTCCATTGGAGTAGCCACGAGCTATACATTTGTTGATTCTTAAACAAACAGTAACTTCTACGACTATCACATATTTTACTAACATTAAAAATGTTTAATAGGTCAAATTAGTTGATTAAATATACAGTATGTAAAATTAATCGGTTTTTTACGATACGTTTGAGATAAGATAATTTTTTGTAAGAGATGGAAGCTATCAAACCAGGGCCATAATTCCGAATCCCGGTAGTAGCAAAAAAAGTAAAAAAGTGCTACAGTAATACGGAACATACATGGAGGGTTTTTCTGGAAGAGATAGTCCGCACGATAAGAAGTTGGGAGGAGGATATAAAAAAACAGTGAAAATAACAATGGTTTAATGGGGAAAAATTAGGCCTAACAACGATTCCACTGCAAGCAACAACTGAAAACTAAATAAACATTTTTAAGTGAGTGATCTCCATACGGCAATCCAAAATGGCAGACTACAACAAAATCGAATGTCTGGATGAAGACAACTACTCAACTTGGAAATTCCAAATAGAAGCAATTTGTGTAAAAAATGATACTTGGGACCTCGTGATTGGCATCGAATTACCACCCACAGTGAGTGACAATTATCCAAAATCGTTTGAACGTATGCAAGCATGGCGCAAACGTGATGCAGCAGCCAGAAGTGATTTAATCACTACAATAAAGAAGATCCCCGAAAAAGACGAGAGAGCAACTGCAGCGATCCAGGCCAACTCCATCCAACAATGGCATGAAAAATTCGGACACCTAAATGAAGCCGACTTAAAAGCCATCACCAAGAAAGAACTCGTCAAGGGATTTCAACTTAGCAACACTGACGCCTTGCCCCTCTGTAAAGTTTGTATTAAAGGTAAACAAGTTTCAACGCCATTTCCTAAAAGAAGTGAGACGAAAAGCAACGACCTACTTGAACTTATCCACTCCGACGTCTGTGGACCGATGCGCACACCATCTTTTGGCAGAGCCCGATATTTCATCACCTTCATCGATGACAAGTCACGTTGGGGAACTGTATATTTTCTAAAGAAAAAATCAGAAACTTTTAATGCATTTAAAACTTACAAAGCTTTTGCAGAAAACATGACTGGTCGTAAAATCAAGATTTTTCGCAGTGATAATGGCAAAGAATTCCGAAACGCTACGAAAGACTAATTCCTGAAGGAAAACGGTATTAAACATCAGCTGACAACGGAATATACGCCACAGCAAAACGGCATAGCCAAACGCCGCAACCGTACTCTCGTTGAGATGGCAAGATGCGAATTATTGGACTCGTAAGTTACCAGTGAGTTTTTGGGCGGAAGCAATTTCCACTGCCAACCACATCAGAAACAGATGTCCATCAACATCCATTCAAGGACAAATCCCGTACACAATCTGGAAAAAAAAGCAACCAGAAGTGGGGTATCTCCGAAAGTTTGGAACTGCTGCCTTCGCGTTAATAAAGGCCCCTAGAAGAGGTAAATTTGATACTAAATCAACTGAATGTATTTTAGTAGGATATAGCAAACAGTCGAAAGCCTATCGCCTGTACAACCCAGCTATGAAGAAAATAATTAAAAGCCGTGATGTGAAGTTCTTTGATCAACCAGGACAGTACACAGATACATCAGATTCCAGTGACGTTGACAATGACAAAGACTTCTTCGAGTTTACAACAATTCCTGGCACACAAGCATTGCCCTACACAACTGATGTCGCTGATTTGTCCAACTCTGATATCGACAACCCAGATCACCAGGAAATCAACAAGCAGACTGACATCCAGGAGCCACAAATGGTGAGAGGCAGGGGATGACCAAAGCTTATCCGCACAGGTGGAAAAGGACGCCCACGCAAGGAATACCAGATGGTTCCTGAGGTCAACAATGAGGACAGTGTTGACGAAATCATCAATTTAGCTGTACACGAAGATTCGACAATGGCAACAGCTGCACTTCAAAGCGAACACGCAAACGACTGGAAACAGGCTCTCAAGGCTGAATACAATGCACTCATAAGAAATGGCACTTGGGAGGAAGTAGATTGACCTCAACATAAATGGACAATTGGCAGCAGATGGGTACTCAAGACAAAGTACAACTCCAGCGGCAACATCGAAAAGCGCAAAGCTCGACTCGTCGCAAAAGGGTTCTCACAAAGACCAGGTATTGACTTTAATGAAACTTTTGCTCCAGTAGCCCGCGCCACATCAATCCGTATGATCATGGCACTTGCCGTAAAACATAATTTAATTGTGCATCAAATGGACGTCATCACCGCATACCTGAACGGCGATCTAGATGAAGAAATCTACATGGAGAAGCCAGAATCATTCGACGAAATCTGTGGATCTGCAAATGGAAAAGTATTAAAACTACGGAAATCGCTGTATGGACTCAAACAATCTGGCAGGCAATGGTACAAGAAACTTGATGAAAAATTAAGAAAACTTGGACTTAAACCACTCCATGCAGACCCTTGTGTTTACTACAAAAACCACAAAGGGAAAATCACCATATTAGGTATATACGTTGATGATCTAATAATTGCCTCTAACTTAAATTCCATGAATCAACTGAAAAATGACCTAATGACGACTTTCGAGATGAAGGACCTTGGACCTATAAACTACTGCTTAGGTGTCAACTTCAACCAACATGAAAAGTCTACCACCATGGATCAAAGAAAGTATCTAAATGATGTACTAAAAAGATTCAACATGGAAAACAGCAAACCAATCACCACACCGCTCGACGCTAACAGCAAGCTGAGACGATCCGAAACCAAATTCGAGAACAGAAAGGAAGAAGTTAAAAGCTTCCCGTACCAAAGTTTGGTAGGTTCACTAATGTACTTAGCAGTTTTTATGAGACCAGATATCTCCTACGCTGTCAGCGCATTGAGTCAATTCAACTCGGACTACGACATGCCACACATCCTCGCCGGGAAAAGAATCTTACGCTACTTAAAAGGAAGCAGGACCTCGGCCTAACGTTTGTGTAGTCCGATGATCAACCGACTGGTTTTGCTGACACTGACTGGGCTGGCGACTTGAATGACCGACACTCCCACACCAGCTACGTTTTTAAACTCTCCGGATGCGCTGTGAGCTGGGTTGCTCAAAAACAACGAACCGTCGCCCTCTCAAGCACAGAGGCTGAATACATGGCCATCTCGGACTCTGCAAGAGAAGCCATAAGTCTACGTAGTTTCCTGAAAGAAATTGGGGACTTAAAACCGGGACCAACAACCATCTATAATGACAACCAGAGTGTCGAAAAACTGGCTGCTAATCCTGTTCACCACTCCAGGTCCAAGCATATAGATTGAAGATACCATTTTATATGAAAAGCTCAACAGGATGAGATTGTAAAGATTCAGTATTTGCCGACAACGGACATGCCAGCTGACGTTCTCACCAAGGGTCTCTTCTTGCAAAAACATGAACAATTCATCAAGAAAATGGGAGTTACTACAATCAACAATAATTAAGTTTTTAGATTTAATTTTTGATATTTTGTTTATTTAACTCTCATTAAGATTATGCCATTGAGGGGGTGTTGTAGGCCGCCCTGACCCTAATAATGCGCGCTCATCAGTCATGGGTGACAGGAGCGACCTGTCTCCCCTATTTGATGTGATATTAAGTACAGGATGTATAAATGGGTTAATCCCAACTTAATGTTAATATAGCTATATATAGACAGGTGAACGCCTTCACCTGTCAATCATGTTAATGTCTTTCTTTGCGCTGGGATTGGTCCTCAGTGGAGGCTACTCCTATCTATAGTAGTATAAAAGGCTCTACCATCGCAGGTAGAAGCCAGAGTTTGAGAGGAGCCAGGTAGAGCTCCACAGTTGTACCTTAGTGCAATAAAGAGTGTTTGAATATATAAACCACTTGTCTCTTTCCTCTCGCACTTTACCTTTTCAGTCCAGTGAAGCAGAAAGGCGTAACTCACGACCTAACCAGGTAACTTCACCAGACTAGGACCTCTTGCAGTATCTGCTCCTTAGCAGCACCACTCTCAGGCCTACTCTACTTACTACGGCAGTGACTAACTACGGTAGTACCGGCAGCTCTTCACTACGGCAGTATCTACCAGTAACTAACTCATGTTAGTTACTACACTTCACTACTAAGCTACTACTCGGCTGACTCCCAGTAGACTCCCCCAGTAAACCTCACAGTAGGCTCTGGCGAACAGGACTACCTGCGGACTCCGACGTTAACTACTACTACAAGCTCTACGGCAGTTCCAGTTACCCGACGACCCATCCCGGCTACCTAGGCAACGCGACCATAGTAGCACTCCGGCAGCAGCATCTATCTTCCAGTCCCTAGCCGAGTTCCTTCGAACCCCGACTAGCAACCAGTACTCTGCTACAACCCCAGGTGGACATAAAGCCTCCACCTTTTGCAAGTCCCTTGACTCAGGCAATAAACCCATCATCGTTTGACTACGCTTCACTCATCAGTCAACAACCCGCAGTGGACCTACTTACAGCCTTCGCTCGTACAGCTAGTGCTCTCCACTGCATCATCGTAGCTACGCCTGTATTTCACTACAGGCCACCCGCTACAGTGTGTTAAAAATACCTTGACAACACTGGCAAACCTTTGACCCTTCTGGTCACCTACTCTTTTGACCTAATTTTACTAAGGTCCTAAATATAGCGCATACGCTATCTCTTCACCTTTAGTCTCTTAACTGTTAACGTCTACTGCTCAATCACTCACGTGTATGTTTCATGCCTTCTCTGTTATTAAACCACGTTTTACAACACAACCTCCATTTATAACGTTAAATGTAGGTTAATGTGGCTACTCGTATGGAGGTAGAATAAGCTTCCACATTAAACAGCCATTCAATGTTAAATAGTGGTTAATAAATCAACTCATTATGACCTACATTTTTTTTACTGTGTCGAATCTACTTGGAATAGTGGTTAATACAACCATTTTAGCAGACCTCATTTTATTATTGCTTTGTGGAATCAACATTGAATGGTGGTTGCTACAACCATCCATTTCCACTTATTATTACGTGAAACTATAAATCGCTACAAATCACACATAAAATAACATTTAAAAAAATATTTAATAAAAAGATTTATTACAATAAAAAGAATATAAGAAGCATGATTAATCTTTAAAAAAAAGTTTATCTTCAATGGTCCATGATTGTACATATTTTGATGACTTTATTTTGATTCCCAAGAGTCATTGTAGCTTATTTATCTAAATAATATTACATTACTAAATTATTAAAACAAAATCAATCATCTTGTTACCAAATATAGTTTCTGTGCATTGCACCTTGTGAGATCATAGCTTGGATATACTGTAATTAAGATTAGATTATGTCGGTCATCATGTAAACATCAGGAAATTAATATAGTCTATAGGTTATTAAATGCTAGTTTATGAGAAAGTTGGTTTCTTGGTAGCATATTTTCAAAGTAAAACGTAATTAGATAACTAAAGTAAAAATTTTGCATTTCACAGACACTAAATAATAACAGTTTTATTTGGTAAAATAACCAGGTTTTGACAAATAATCTACTGTACTATATATAATTAATTTAGGAAATACTTTTAAAATTTATGCAATGATTTGAACTTTTCAAAACACAGTAGGAGAGAAACTACTGTAATTTTATAAAAACATGAACGTGATTAAAACAAATTAAACAATAGGATTTAATAACTGCTTGAACTTAAGTTATCGTCAACTAGGCAGTTGTGACCAAGTGGTTAAGGTGTTTGACTAGAAATCAAATGGGCTTCGCCCGCACAAGTTCAAATCCTGTCAACTGCGAAAAATGTTTTTTGTAAAAATTATTTCCAAGTTTTTAATTGGCCTTATTACAATATCTTGTTTAAAGAACGTGTAAAATTATTTTGTTGCTGATTACTAAAATAAGATTGAATTACTGATTGAATTTAACCTGCTTTCAAGAGGGCAGTTGTGACCGAGTGGTTAAGGTGTTTGACTAGAAATCAAATGGGTTCCGCCCGCACATGTTTGAATCCTGTCAACTGCAAATATATTTTTTGCAAAAGTTATTTTCAAGTTTTTAATTGGCCTCAATACATTATCTTGTTCAAAGCATATGCAAAATATAAACTTTGATTTTTTATATAAAAAAAAGAACTTTAACATTGTTTACAGGACAGTATACTGTATGTGGTCATTAGAAATCACTGACTCATTTACTATAAAAAAATATATGGATTGATAAGTTGAATGCAGGGCCAGCGCGACTTTTTGCAGGGCCAGGTTCAAAAATTAAAAAAAAAAAAAAGGTTTTTCTAAAAGTTTCCTAAAAAAAATTTTTTTTTAAAGAATTTCAGAAACAAAAAAATTTTTTTTTCTAAAAAAAAAACGTCATTTCGTAGAGCGTGGGGCCGGGTTCAGGTGAAACCTCGGAACCTGCGCTGCGCCAGTTCTGGTTGAATGGGGCGGACTGTCGAAAGATTAAAGGCCACTTAAATATAGATAACAGGATCATTGTATAAATGACGAAACTTTTAGTTTTTAAATTTCAAACAAAACTTAACTTCTATACAAAGTTTGTAGTATTTTATTTAGTAGGTCATTACCCTTTGGAGGAATTAGGAAGAGCTTTAAATAGTATTAGCATCAAAAGCTGTTAGACATTTGCATTACCTTCAAATAGGCAGTTGTGACCGAGTGGTTAAGGTGTTTGACTTGAAATCAAATGGGCTACGCCCGTGTAGGTTCGAATCCTGCCAACTGCGGAATATTTTTTGATAAAATATTTTAGTAAACTAGCATAAATTGTAATAGTTTAAAAAATAGTTAACAACAAAAATTATGGTTTTGTATTTTTTAAAATTTATGAGTATCAGTGTAAAATCAAACAAAATGTCATTGAAAGGATACAATGTTTTCGCATTTCCATTCCTTGCGTTTCATTTAGTTAGCGTTTAAATTAGTTAAATATTGCTCAGTACTTACGGTAATTTGTAAAACAACTTATCTAGTTTTGTAGATGAAAGTGTTTATCAGTTTTAAAAGATTTTTAAAGTGCTGTGTGATTAGTAAGCACTGTTCAAATGTCTGGTTCTATGGTGTAGCACTCTGTTCTAGTTCTAGTTCTGCTCTAGTTCTATGGTTAGCACTCTGGACTTTAAATCCAGCGATCCGAGTTCAAATCTCGGTAGAATCTAATTTTTTTTGGTATGTTACATAGATCAACATAGATATTGAAATTAATTTTCACTATAAGAAGTCATTTTGATTTAATTTTCAATGAATTTGATCAACTCTAAGGTTTTTATTCTATTGAAGTAATGGTATCCTGATATTTCACCACAAGCTAAAACAATGCCACAAATTTTTCAGAACGGAATTAATGTGAAAAATATTTAAATTTGGTTAGATTACATTATAATAGGTCCGATTCTATACGCTGTGATTTTGTTTTATTTTTTAATGCAAATTTAACTTGATGGTTGGTGGTGAAACTTTGCAAAGATGTTAAACACAGTTGATTAAACTACTGTATTATATTGGATATATTTTTTAAAGTATAATTTTAGTACGAGCTAGCAACAGTTCATTCAGTATAACTATTTTAATAGAAATGTGTGTCTAGTCTGTACATATGGTAAATCTGAAATAGAAATATAAGATAATGTAATATATTGGAACCTTAATTTAAAAGTTTTACAAAAAAAAGTTGCATTTTACTCTACCGATTATAAATCAACAGGATTTGAAAGTTAACATTATTGGTTAATAATTGCAGCACTTGGTACACATATAAGCAGTAGTGACCAAGTGGTTAAGGTGTTTGACTTGAAATCAAATGGGTTTCGCCCGCGTAGGTTCGAATCCTACCAACTGCGAGGATAAATTATGTTTTTTTCAATTGTTATTTTTATAATGGTCAAGTTTAATTTATCTCATACTGATCGTGTATACTATAGTACAACATAATTGAAGTTAAGCATATGGTGTAATGGTTAGCACTCTGGACTTTGAGTCCAGCGATATGAGTTCAAATCTTGGTAGAACCTCAGAAGATTTTTACTTTTTGCGTTTTGTATATATTTCAATTATTTTAGATTGGTAATTGACAGTATTGCAACATAGCTAAACATTGGTAATCCGATTTGAATAAAATAAAACTTAATTTTTTAAAAATATAAATATTAATTAGATCAATTTACCAATTCTACAATAGTGTAGTTAAAAAAGATTTTATTGTCATACAAATTACTGTTTATACAAAATAATTTTTATTTGTAAAGAAAGGGTCAAATTCAATAACCTGCTTAAACAAAAGTTATCATTTTTCCCAAGATTACTGAACGAGACAGCAGCTACAAGACATTTAAAAATTAGTCATTTTTAATCAAATAGTTTTTATTTAACAAGATGTGGTCTTGTGGTTAACAGCCCATTGATAGGCATTTTGGAACATCCTCAACCATGGTGATTTAACATATTTTTTCCTCCATTCCTGTGGCATCCATGGCCATTGCCAGTTGGCAAAGCATCTCTCAGGGTGAGGCATAATTGCTAAATGGCGACCATCTTCTGAACAAAGTCCAGCCAAACCTCCTGCATCAATAAATCAGATTATAATTACAATATTATAGATACTAAAGTATTTGACTTGCCTATTGAGCCATTGGGATTGAATGGATAATCCGTAGTAGCAACTCCGTTATCATCGACAAAAGTTAATGGTGCCAAATGTCGGCTTCGAATAAGCTCATAAATTCGACTATTCTTGAAAACGAATTGACCTATAAAGAAAAATGTTTTGTTTATATGTTACTGTGTAATGAAAGGCTTTAAAAAAAATAACATTTACCTTCTCCATGAGCAATCCATACTCCTAAGACTGATCCTTCCATTCCTTTAAATAAAATGGCTGGAGAATTCTGAATTTTAACCGTGCTAAATCTTGATTCAAATCGACCTGATGCATTACGATCCAGGCTTACAGTCTGACTGGGCTTGCCATGAGCAGAGTTACCTATAAATTTAAATAATTATATATTGATAATGGTACATGAATAATTATAAATAGTTACTTGGTGAAATATGGCGTTCTTCATCGCTTGGACCAACTAAACCTAAAATGGTCATCAACTGACATCCGTTACACACACCCAATGTGAATGTGTCTGGACGGTTTTTGAATGCATCAAATTGGCCATAGAGTTCCTTGTCAAACAAGAAGCTAGCAGCCCAACCTATTTGAAGAAAAGTAATTAATTTAGCAGCTTACAGTTTGTCCATAAAGTTACGATTGCATACCTCTTGCAGATCCTAACACATCAGCATAACTAAATCCTCCTGGAAAGATTAATCCTTGGAATTGGTTTAGGTTGGCCACTCCTTTGGACAGATCTTTCATGTTGACATCCCAAACCTCAAAGCCGGCTATATATAAGGCTGCAGCCATTTCTCGGTCACCGTTAATGCCTTCCTCTCGTAGTACACAAACTCTGATTGGGCTTTTAATTTGCTTAGTAATGATATTCTCATTTGGATCAAACGTCAATTTGAATGGAGGGCTTTTTCTTGTAGCCATTCCTTTTGCTTCACTCTTTACACAAGCACTGACTGTTTGTCGAAGTTCCAAGCTGAAACTGGTCTCTTCCCAAATATTTCTTAAGTTTGGCATATCCTCATAACAAACTTTCATTCCACCCATATCAATGGCAATCTAAGGAGAAAGAAAATAAAATTAAGCAATAGGTTTTTATTATCAGAAACAGTAAATTAGTTAGCACTACTTTTATAAAGTACAGTAATAATCATTGATGCGTAATTAATAATTTATTTACCTTAGGATCGATGGTTGAATGCCCAATGTTTTCGCAGTAAACTTTAGCATCTTCATACAACTTG
>JAAFCF010005748.1:120283-149544 GCA_013389785.1 Helicorthomorpha holstii
GTGTGGATGTAATCTCTTCAGATATTGAAAATACACGCTTCCACTTGCATTTAGCTATTAAAAAATGCATTTATACACTTTTACACATGCTTTGCAGGTGTTTAAAACACCTTTTAACGCAATTTTTTAAAAAAAGTTTGGTTTTCAAAAGGATAGAAAATCCATGATTTTTCCCTTAGACTTCCATGCTTTTCTGGCTTTAAGCTCAGCCCTATGAAACCTGATAATTTAACTTAAGAAATCAATGTAAATGCATGTTTAAAAATCATCGCTACGTAAGTAGATATGATGTCCAAACATGCATTTTGCGATACAAGCTCTACGAAGCTGGTAAAGCTAACTTTTACAAAATTGCTTAAATACATGTGTGGACGTAATCTCTTCAGATATTGAAAATACATTGAAATCGCCGTAAGTACATTTAAAGTAACACGTTAGCTTAGATTAGCTTAGCTTTAATTTTGAAGTTTGAAGACTTTACTAAGTTGGGGCATATGAATTATAAACTTTGGGCGGAAGACATGATGATGTTGCTCAAAACTAAACATGTCTGGCGATACGTTAATGGTTTGATACCACAGCCTGACAAGGCTGCAACGGCCGAAGATAAAGAGACATGGGTGGCTAAAGACGAACAAGCTGCCGGTCTGATTTATTTAAATTTATCAGATAGTGTTAAAAACTTAGTTGATCCTAATATGACCTCAAAACAGGCTTGGGATAGCCTGATGAATGCATATCAGCCACAGGCAGTGAGATGCTGCAATGTTACGCGAATTAACCAATATTAGATACATTGAAGGTGAGACCATCCCGGTTTTTATAGCCAGGGTGCAACACCAAGAAAAAGAAGTCACGAACTCTGGACTCGTGTTAGATGAGCGTTATTTTGCTTATTTGATGATGACGGCTTTGTCGCCTGAGTTCGACGGAGTCGTGCAACAGTTATGTCGGGTTCCGAGAGACCAATTCACCGAAAAAACTGTAATCGACGATCTATTATTGGAAAACGCACGTGTCCAATATAACGGTAACGGTAATAACGGGGCAAATGGTAGCGCTTTAGCTACTGGACATTTGCCGAAGAAAGGAAAAAAGAAATCCGGCGCAACGAAAAACAAAAATAACAACAATGACAATTCTAATAAAGTTAATTTAAAGTGTTTCAGATGTAAGAAGCCTGGGCATTTTGCCAAAGAGTGTTCAATGCTGAAAAATACAAAGCCCAAGGAAACCACAGGCGGAAAGCAAACTGCTGAATTCGGTTTGCTGGTTGATGCTGGAAACGGGGTAAAATACACGAGCTTTAATAACGTTATTAATAATACACTTTTAATACAGACTGTAACCATGATATCGCGATAGCTGAATGGACGATAGACAGCGGTGCCAGTAGCCAATTCATGTACAGGAGGGAGTGGTGTGGGCATTAATTCCGGAAGGCTTAATGAGTCTGGGTAGCTAATCCAGACAAAGAAAAGCAGTCCAATTAATCCCAGCAGTGGTTTCCAAGCTATCTAAGTATACGACGATATACGACTATTAATGAACATCTACACTTCTTGTATAGAAGTCGTTTATATTTAATAACTTATTTAAATGAATTAACGATTTAAATACTATATTAAAGACAGCAAACTTGATTAAACAAAAGGGAGTTTATTAAATCACGTCGCTAGGAGTTGCTGGAACTGGTCTCCTGTTGTTGTCATCATCGTCGCTGGAATCGCCTATATTGTCTAAGTTAACGGCTGGAAATTTATCATTATTAAAATCATTAGTATCTCTGCTCTGCTTGGCTCCATTAGCTGGCTGCGCGATGTCGTTTGGTGGAATTACTGCATCCTGCTGGAATTCCCCCTTTGTCGGCTTCTCGTCGAATCGAACGCTCTTTGATTCGACGATCTTCTTACTCTGGGGCATCCATACACGATAACCTACGCTATCTTCTGCGTAGCCCACCATCACGCCTTTCTCAGCTTTGGGGTCCAGCTTCTTCTGCTTCTCCCCGGGTATAAATACCCAGGCATCTGTACCAAAAATTTTAATATTAGACATTGAAGGGACCTTCCCGGTCCACAGTTCGTAGGGAGTTCGTCTGTCGAGCTTCCGATGTCCCGTCCTGTTGTACAAATACGTTGCACATTTCGCAGCTTCCGGCCAGAACCCTGGATCCAACCCACTGTCAAACAGCAGGCACCTGGTTCCTTCGATTAAAGTCCGATTGAACCGCTCTGCGATGCCGTTCTGCTTGGGCGTGTATACGTTGGTCCGTTGATGCTGTATGCCAAGCTGCAAAAGAAATGTATCAATGTCTTTGTTACAGAACTCGAGGCCATTATCCGTCCTAATGGCCCCGAACTTACTGTTACTCAAACGTTCAGTTGCTACAACGAATTGCTTAATTAGATTAGAAATGTCAGATTTTGCTTTAACACAATAGATTTTAGCCTTTCGACTAAAATCATCGATGAATGTCACTATGAATTTACATTCACCCATGCCTACCACATTGGCCGGACCCCAGCAATCGGCGTGTACTAATTGAAGCACACGCACACTCTGTTTGTTACGGATCCGGGGCGCTCCCGCACACGCCATCTTAGCTCTTACGCAGACGTCACAAAAGCCGGAAATGTAATTCTTTATCGCTGGAAGCCCATCCAGGGCTCCGTCTGCAATCATTTGTCTTACAACGCCGTTGCTGGGGTGTCCCAACCGTCTGTGGAGCATGGCCGCGTCATCCTGTGTCGCATACACACGTGGAGCTTCGCCCATGAAGTGGCGATTCAAATGGGGCGTAACGATCACATTCCCTTTCAAAACATAGAAATTATTAGTCAACTTTGTTCTAAACACCAATTCACCTTCAGCTGTGGACACTGTATAGCTTTCTCCCTCCATGTGTTGTACGTAGCCATTTCTGGCCAACTGCGTCGCACTAATTACGTTGACGATGGCCTTCGGAGAGTACCTGACACCAAGTAACGTCAATGTCTTTCTGCCGATACTAAGCCTGATGTCGCCATAACCTAGAATAGGGATTGTATCTCCCTCTCCTGTTGTTCTGGCTGTAGACTTCTGGCTTGTAAACGACGAAAACCAGTCTCTCCTGTTGGTGAAATGGCTGGAGGCTTCGCTGTCTATTGTCCATTCAGCTGCATTATGATTTGTGTTAAAACTTTGATTAATAATTGTTTGACTAGTTATGTGATTTACCCCATCATCATCCACAAGCAATCCAAATTCTGTGGAGGTCTTTCCGGATGTCTGCTGCTGTTCTTTTTGCTGTTTACCAGCTCTTGGCTGGTTGCACTTGCTGGCAAAATGGCCTGGTTTCTTACATCTGAAACACTTAACATCCGGTTTAGCATTGTTATTAGAGTTATTCGATTTACCAGTCTTTTTCTGCTGTTTGTTGCCCTTCTTTTTGCCATGTCTGGTGGCAAAAGCACCATTACCGTTTCCGTTTGCGCCATCGACTGAGAATTGGACACGCGCGTTCTCAGTCAACAGCCCGTCAATTACAGTTTTGACCGTAAACTGGTCTCTGGGCGTACGATACAGCTGCTGGAGTACACCGTTGAACTCAGCAGGAAGCGCCGTCATCATTTGGTACGCGACGCAACGTTCATCAAGCGTAAACCCTGACTCTGCCACTTCCCTCTGTTTCTTCTGTACTCTGGCAATAAATACTGGGATGGTTTCACCATTTTCATATCAAATATTGGTAAACTCTCGCAGCAAGGCAGCCTCACGAGCTATGGCCTTAGGCTCATAGGCATCCTTGAGAGAGTCCCAAGCTTCCTTGGAAGTCATCTCTGTTGTAACCATATTTTTAATCTCGTCAGACAGATTTAAGTATATCAAGCCAACTGCTTGATCGTCCTTATTGGACCATGTTTCTCTGGCTTCGTCAGTTGCGGTGGGGCCCGGTCTAGGTGCCTCGCCGCTCACGTGACGCCAAACATGCTTCGACTTTAGCATCATGTGCATATTACCAGCCCAAAGCTTGTAATTAGTATGCGAGAGCTTTTCGAAGTCTTCCCATTTATTTTTGTTTGCCATTTTGAGTACGTAGCTAAACTAAGCTAATTTGTATTTAAAATTAAGTACTTACAGTGAATCTCCTTTGTTCACTTGATTTTTAGTTGGCTGATGCAATCGTGCACTATTGCATCAGCTTGTAGAAATCGACGCATTTAAACACAAATTTCACGTATTCCAATAATGGCAGTTTGCCACAGTCACAAAACACTTCACTAATGATGTATAAAGTTCACTTGATGTAGCAAGCCTGGGCCCATAACCTTTGTGGGCATTAATTCCGGAAGGCTTAATGAGTCTGGGTAGCTAATCCAGACAAAGAAAAGCAGTCCAATTAATCCCAGCAGTGGTTTCCAAGCTATCTAAGTATACGACGATATACGACTATTAATGAACGTCTACACTTCTTGTATAGACGTCGTTTATATTTAATAACTTATTTAAATGAATTAACGATTTAAATACTATATTAAAGACAGCAAACTTGATTAAACAAAAGGGAGTTTATTAAAACATACAATCACGATGACTACCCAATTGCAAGTAATGTCTATAACAAGTGAAAGAATGGAGAAGCCATTCTTGTTAACAATACGCTCTATGTTAGTCTATGGACGTGACTAAGCGAAACGAAGCGCTACGGAGCGCAAGATAGAAATGCTAGCATATCTAGCTTCGCGAGGTAGCGCTGACGTCATTGTTCTTGAGACGTCAGAAGCAAGTACTACGATTACAGTTAAGGCACATCTGCGCATGTGCAAGTACTTACTTCTCTATAACGCAAATAGAGACGAATACGTCATCGCAAAAACGATTATGAAAATATCGATAAACCGATTATCGCGAACAATAATACTATCGAAATCAACAATCGAAATCAATGCGAATAACAATTGCAGTTAATATGTAAAGCATATTAACTGCCAATATCAAAGCAATTGTAACGTCTATACGCATTAGGCAAAACCGGAAATATGGCCGGAAGTACATGCATAGCGTCGTCTGATTCCAAACGGTTTGGAATCCTGTACTTCCGATATGTAAACGACTGAGGTCATGTATCGCATGACCTCCCAAAGTTGATAGCATGCATATACCAACGTTTAGGACGCGAGTCCGCTAAATAACAAGCAAAACATAGAAAAACGCATAGAAATGCATTACCAATGCATTTCCTATGAGGTCAACCACCTTACATGCTTAAGGTAGCTTTCCCCATAGGGTTTCATGCAAACCATGCACATCCTACACTATTCTACAGGCAATAACGTGTGTAGCAAAGGAACATCCGCCACAAGTGGATTTCATCATTTACTGAGGAAAAATCGACAGCCAGGACTACAGGAGAGGGAGATAGCCTCCCAATTCTCGGATATGGTGACATTCGATTAAATGTAAATGGTAAAATAATAACTCTTTTAGACGTGAGATACTCCCCCAAAGCCATTGTGAACTTGATTAGTGCTACACAACTGGCGAGGAATGGCTACGTACAGCACTTAGAGGGCGCCGACTACATCGTCATGACGCGCAAAGGTGAAGTTGTGTTTAAAACAAAACTCAATAATAACTTTTATTTGCTTAAGGCTACGCCGATAGTGACCCCTGAACTGTATTGACACAATATAACGGCGACTACGCAACAAGTGCACGCGGTTAATGAAGACGCGGCGATGCTCCATAGACGGCTGGGACACCCCGGCGACAATATTGTACAGCAGATGATGAAAGATGGAACCCTGGAAGGCATGCCAGTGATAAATGATTCAACAGTGGATTCTGCGACGTCTGTGTAAGAGCTCGTATGGCGTGTGCAGTTGCGCCGAGGATAAAGGGCAAACAAAGTGCACGTGTGCTACAACTAGTACATGCCAATTGCTGGGGCCCAGCCAATGTGGTAAGCATTAACGGGAGTCGATATGTGGTAACGTTTATCGACGACTTTAGCCGAAAGGCGAAGATTTACTGTATCGAACGAAAGTCCGATATTGCTCGTCTAATTAAACTGTTTATAAATGTTACAGAACGTTCCTGCAATCAGAAATTCGGGGCCATAAGGACTGATAATGGCCTCGAATTCTGTAATAAAGAAACTGACTTGTTTTTAGCTGCTTTAGGTGTGCGACATGAACGAACGAACGTATACATGCCTAAACAAAATGGCATTGCCGAAAGGTTTAATAGGACGCAACAGGAAGGTACAAGATGTCTACTTTTCGACAGCGGACTAGATGCGACGTTCTGGCCGGAAGCTGCCAAGAGTGCGACGTTTCTATACAACAGAACTGGTCACAGGAAATTAGGCGGCAAAACTCCACATGAGTTGTGGAGTGGTAAAATTCCGAATTTTAATGAGATTAAACTTCTTGGTGCAGAGGCCTGGGTGCATATACCAGGCGAAAAACGACACAAGTTGGATCCCAAGGCAGAATGTGGCGTTATAATTGGATACGCCGAAAATACAACAGGCTACCGGATCTGGATGCCCTCTACAAGCAAGATCATCGAATCGAAAAGCGTTCGATTTAATGAGCAGCTAAGAAAGGGGGAACTTCAGCCAGTTCCTGTGAGCCAACCAGCTAAGGATTTTGCCGATAAAGGAATCAACAGAGAAGACATCAATAAGAACTCTAATAATAATAACGTTTTTCCAGCTGTTAATCTTGATCAAATGTTTGACAGCTCTAGCGACGATGTGACGACGACAGCGATGACGATTCCAGCTACCCAGGAACAAGTCCAGACTCAAGCGGAGGTGGTGACGACGACGATGGTACTAGTGGTGTTGGGACGATGTCCCAGAGTGGCCCATCACTGATGCCAGAATCAATAACACCACATAAGCAGAGGATGGAACAGGTAGCGACGGAGTCGTCTTCATCGAAATCTTCAGCAGTCGCAAGTCCCCCACCACGGCAGAAAAGCAGCATTGCAGTGGAGGGGATGATGGAGCTTATTCCACAAGTCCAGCTAACTCCAGTCAAAACGACGCAGCAGACGACAGGACAACCACAAGCCCAGCAGCCACAACTCAAGACGGTGCAACAGCCTACGCAAGCCAGAGCAGTTGCAGTTAAGAGCAAGGCGCCTAGGCGGTCAAAGTGTCAGTCCAAGCCGGTGAAAAGGTATATGCAGCCTTCGTTTAGTGTAACCAAGCCAAACGAGACTGCGACGATTAAAGTAACTGGTGGGACCAAGCTGAAACAATGGAGGGACAGCGATGACGAATCGACGACAAGTGAGCGAGACGACAACGGCGACAACGACAATGGAAAGACGGTTTGGTTCGACCCACAACTCAAGCCCGTTGCAGAGGAAGAAACGGACAATGAAGTGGAAGGGATTATCGATACGGATAAGACTGAAACACATCACATTTACTTTACGTTTAATAAAACTTTAGCTACCAGAATCCAGACGCCTCTAAACTACAAGGAAGCGATGCAGACAAAAGAAGCCAAGTACTGGCGGGCTGCGATGGACGAGGAGCTGAACATGATAAAAGAACGAAAAGTATGGGACGTGATGGAACCAGCGCAGCACCAGCGACTACTCCCGAATCGCTGGGTCTACGCGATAAAGAGAAAACCTGATGGTTGCGTTGAGTGATTCTGTGCGCGCCTAGTGGCCGGGAGTCACAGGCAAAAAGCAGGAATCGACTACGACACTTGCTATTCGCCCGTGGTAAACTTTACCTTAATTTGTTTATGTTTTACAGTTCTAGTTGGCCGATTGGGCTGGGAGAATCATCAGGTGGACATAGCCGGTGTGTACCTGTATGCAGACCTGAGGCACAATATCTGGATGCGACCTCCTCAGGGGTATGAGGAGATGGGGAAAGGACTTAAACTTAAGAAGTCCCTGTATGGATTACACCAATCCGGGAAGGAATGGTTCATGCATCTGGATAAGGTGCTGACGGCTGCTGAGTACAGGAGAGCGGATGGTTCTGCTTGTGTTTACATCAAGCAGAACCAAATAGTACTGGTAGTATATGTCGATGATGTGGGCGTCTTTGCCAAAACTAAATGGGGGATCTCGACAGCAGTGGAGGATCTTAACGTGGTGTACAAAATTTGCTCTATGGGCCCGATAAAAAATTTATTGGGGGTGAATTTTGTATATAATGATAGTTTCGTGGGAATTCATCAGGAGGATAAAATCAACGAACTATCAGCTTCTTTTCCAACTTCGGAATTGAAGGCCACGACTCTCCCACGTGTGCTTGGGGGTTTAGTGGAGATGCCATATAAGAATGTCATTGGGGCGGTGCTTTTTCTCGCACAGAGGACTAGACCGGACGTTCTCTTGGCTACAATCTATTTAGCCCAGTATGCCGAGTCTCCCTTGGGGGAGCACTGGCGATACTTAGGGCGATTAGTTTCGTACCTAATATGCACAAAACATTATATTTTGACCTTGTATGGTAGCTCAGACCAGAAAGCTGCCCCTAGTCTGGAATGTTTTAGTGATGCCAGTTGGAACCTGATGCACGATTGTAAGTCTTTTAGTGGCTTCATTATCGTTGTTGACGGTGGAGTAGTTGCCTGGAAGAGCCAAAAGCAAAAATGTGTTGCGCTCTCCACAATGGAGAGCGAATACATAGCTCTTGCTGAAACAATTAAAGAGATAGTTTGGCTCAAGCGATTTGTAGACAACTTAGAATAGACAACGTAGAATAGTTGACTTCGAGGTACCGCTTGTGTGGTGTGACAATAAAGCTGCAATTGGCTTCAGTGAGTCGGTTATTGAGAATAACCGATCAAAGCACATTGCGCTTAGGCACCACTTCGCTAGGAATCACCTAAGCCAAGGAACTTATGTGATCGACCATGTCGAATCAGACCAGAACCTGGCGGATTTCCTTACAAAGCCGGCAAAGAAATTTTCTTTGAAACCAGTGGTTGAGCGGATATTTAGGTCGTAATAAGAAATATATGCACGTAGTAGTTCTGAATTGCCTGCTCCATTTAGTTTAAAATTTAGAGATGGCGTTCGAATGGAACGAAAACATTAAAGTAGAGTTTACCACGGTAAAAAATGTATGTTTATGTTTTAGGTAGTGGATTTCGATATTTTTAGTACAGTGCATGTTTTGTATGTTTGTTTTTGTTTATTTGCAGGTTACGATTGCTGTTTAGCGATTGCGATTATGTAGACAGCGTGTCTACACGTTATTAATTGCATTAACCGATTTATTGCATTGTTTGTTTATTTGTTTGTTTTATCATGTATTTACTTATGTAGGAAGCGTTGCTAGGAATATTGCGTTTATAGGGTGGGCGGCTGATCCATGCGGCGTGAAAGGGGGAATATGTGGGGATATTTGGTTCCTTTGCATTGGATCCAGCCGACAAGCTTACTTAGGATGTGCATGATTACATTAAGTATTGATAGCCCAATCGTTGCTGCATGCTTGGGCATCAAGGAAATGCAATCGTAATGCATTTCCATCGCATTTTGCCCATCTGGCAATAGAAAATAGCGGACTCACGTCCCAAAGGCTGGTACGCATGAACCAAGCCTTAAGATAATTGCATATGATGCAATTATAGTCATTGCGCATGCCAGAAGTAGAAAATCTCAAACCGTTTAAGATTCAATGCGTTTAAGCATGTACTTCCGGCTATACTTCCGGTTTAGTTAGATTATCGCATTGAATTAAGTTTCAATAGCTTTTTAAATTAGATTTAATTAGCGATTAATATTTTCGAATATTAATCGCTATCATAGTCGTAATCTAGATTAATAGTTAATTCGTTTGTTTAATTACGTTAAACTAATTGTAATTATCGTTTAATTAATCTATTTGCAATACGACATATTCGCGTCTCTATAGCGTATAGAGAAGTGCCTACACATGTGCATTGTCGCTTAGCATGCTTGGCACTTAGAACGTGACGTCATACAATGCGATTGACGTCAGCGCTACCTCGTAGCTAGAATCTAGCTAGATATGCTAGATATTCTAAATTGCGCTCCGTAGCGCTACCGAAGCAAGTCTATCATCCATAGACTTACATTGAGCGAATGTTAGCAATATGGCTTCTCCATATTGGATGCTTGTTGTAACTTGCTTCATTCACTTGGTTAAATGCTTTCAACATTATAGGATCGAATTATTCCATGTAATAAATACATTGCCCATAATTGAGTAGTCTTTTCATTTTGCAGTAAATAGTTTTTAACTTATATGCATTAGTGCATTAACTTATTAATTAAAGAATCGCTGATTACTGTATTGTAATCGTATCGACTTAATACGACGATTGCTAACGTATTTTCAAGATTAGCTTTGGAATACACTGGAAGTATTGTTTTCAATCGAATTCCTTTGTCTTCGACTGCAGCCTAGACTTAGGAAGCTACGTGATTGAAAATCAATGCCCACACATTCGAACGCCTTCTCAAAATTTAAACTAAATGGAGCAGGCAATTCAGAACTAATACGTTCATATATTTATTACGACCTGAATATCCGCTCTACTACTGGCTTTAAAGAGAATTTCTTTGCCAGCTTTGTAAGGAAATCAGCCAGGTTCATATCCGATTCGGCATGGTCGATCACATATGTTCTTTGGCTTAGGTGGTTCCTTGCAAAGTGGTGCCTAAGCGCAATATGTTTTGATCGGTTATTCTCAGTAACCGACTCACTGAATCTAATCGCTGACTTATTATTGCACCACACAAGCAGTACATCGAAGGCAACTATTCCCCAGTTGTCTACGAATCGCTTGAGCCAAACAATCACTTTAATTGTTTCAGCTAAAGCAATGTATTCGCTCTCCATTGTGGAGAGCAAAATTTTTGCTTTTGGTTCTTCCAGGCCACTACCCCACCATCAACAATTATTATAAATCCACTAAAGGACTTACAATCATGCGTCAGGTTCCAACTGGCGTAACTAAAGCACTCCAGTCTCGAGGCAGCTTTCTGGTCCGAGCCATCATACAAGGTCAAAATAAAATGTTTCGTGCATATCAAGTACGAAACTAATCGCCCTAAGTATCGCCAGTGCTCCCTCAAGGGAGACTTGGCATACTGGGCCAAATAAATTGTAGCCAATAGAACGTCTGGTCTAGTCCTTTGTGCGAGGAAAAGCACCGCTCCAATTACGTTCTTGTATGGCACGTTAGCTAGTTCATGATCGCCAGGCATCTCCACCAAACCCCCAAGCACCAGTGGAAGAGTCATGGCCTTCAATTCCAAAGTTGGAAAAGAAGTTGATAGTTCATTTATTTTATCTTCCTGATGAATTCCTACCAAACTATCATTATATACAAAATTCACCCCCAATAAATTCTTTAATGGGCCCATAGAGCGAATTTTGTAAACCACGTAAAGGTCCACCACTGTTGTTGAGATCCCCCGTTTAGTTTTGGCGAAGACGCCCACATCATCGACATATACTACCAGTACAATTTGGTTCTGCTTGATGTAAACGCAAGCAGAACCGTCAGCCCTCCTGTATTCTGCAGCCGTCAGCACCTTATCCAGATGCAGGAACCATTCCTTCCCAGATTGGTGTAATCCATACAAGGACTTCTTAAGCTTAAGTCCTTTCCCCATCTCCTCATACCCCTGAAAAGGCCACATCCAGATGTTGTGCTTCAGGTCTGCATACATGTATGTTCCGGCTATGTCCACCTGATGATGCTCCCAGCCCAATCGGCCAACCAAAACTGAAAAACATAATCGAATTAAAGTAAAGTTCACCACGGGCAAATAGCAAGCATTGTAGTTGATTCCTGCTTTCTGCCTGTGACCCCCGGCCACTAGGCACGCACGGAATCGCTTGACGCAACCATCAGGCTTTTTTTTAATCGTGTAGACCCATCGATTCGGGAGTAGTCGCTGGTGCTCCGCAGGTTCCATCACATCCCACCCCTTACGTTCGTACATCATTTTCAGCTCCTCATCCATTGCAGCCCGCCAGTACTTGGCTTCATTCGTCTGCATCGCCTCCTTGTAATTCAGAGGCGTCCGGATGCTAGTTGCTAAAGTTTTATTAAACGTAAGAAAGACATAATGAGTTTCAGTGTTATTAGTATCGATGATCCCCTCCACTTCGTTGTCCGTTTCTTCTTCTGCTACGGACTGGAGTTGTGGGTCGAACCGAACCATCTTTTCGTTGTTTTTACCGCTGTCGTCTTCTCGTTCACTAGCCGTCGATTCCTCATCGCTCCTCTTCCATTGTTTTAGCTTCGTCCCACCGGTTACTTTGATTACTGCAGTCTCGTTTGTTTTCGTTACGCTAAACGAAGGCTGCATATACCTTTTCACTGGCTTGGACTGATGTTTTGACCGCCTAACTGCATGGCTCTTGACTGCAACTGTCCTTGCTTGCTTTGGCTGTTGTATCGTCTTAAGCTGTGGCTGCTGGGCTGTTTCTGGTCTCGTCGTCTGCTTCGTCATTTTGACTGGAGTCAGCTGGACTTGTGGAATCAGCTCCATCATCCCCTTTGCTGCTATGCTGCTTTTCTGCTGTGGTGGTGGACTTGCGACCGCCAACGATTTTGATGAAGACGACTCCGTCACCACCTGCTCCATTCTCAGCTTATGCGGTGTAATTGATTCCGGCATCAGCAATGGGCCACTTTGAGACATCGTCCCAACACCACTGGTACCGTCGTCATCATCTCCGCCTCTGCTTGAGTCTGGACTTGACCCCGAGTAGCTGGAATCATCACCTCTATCATCGTCATCGTCATCGCTAGAGCTATCATTTAAGTTTTTAAGATTAATGGCTGGAAAAACGTTATTATTGTTATTAATCTTCTTATTGGTGTCTTCTCTATCGGTCCCTTTATCGGCAAAATCCTTAGCTGGCTGGCTTACAGGAACTGGTTGAAGTTATTCCTTTCTTGGCTGCTCATTGAATCGAACGCTTTTCGATTCGATGATCTTTCTAGAAGAGGGCATCCAGATCCTATAACCGGTAGTGTTTTCCGCATAACCAACCATAACGCCGCATTCTGCTTTTGGGTCTAATTTGTGTCTTTTCTCGCCGGGTATATGTACCCAGGCCTCTGCACCAAAAAGTTTAATTTCGTTAAAATTTGGTATCTGACCACTCCACAACTCATGTGGAGTTCTGCCGTCTAATTTCCTGTGTCCAGTCCAATTGTAAAGGAACGTTGCACTTTTAGCTGCTTCCGGCCAGAACGTCGCATCGAGTCCGCTGTCGAACAATAGACACCTGGTACCTTCCAGTAGCGTCCGGTTAAACCTCTCGGCGATGCCATTCTGTTTGGGCATGTAAACGTTAGTTCTTTCATGTCGTACACCTAAAGCTGCTAAAAACATGTCAATTTCTTTATTACAGAATTCGAGGCCATTATCAGTCCGTATGGCCCCGGATTTCTGGTTGCAGGAACATTCTGTAACATTTACAATTTAATTAGACAAGCAATATCGGACTTTCGTTCGATACAGTAAATCTTCGCTATTCGGCTAAAGTCGTCGATAAACGTTACCACATATCGACTCTCGTCAATGCCTACCACATTGGCTGGGCCTCAGCAATCGGCATGTACTAGTTGTAGCACACGCGCACTTTGTTTGCCCTTTATTCTCGACACAACCGCACAAGCCATAAGGGCTCTTACACAGACGTCGCAGAATCCACAGTTAAATCCCTTTATCACTGGCATGCCTTCCAGGGTTCCATCTTTCATCATCTGCAGTACAATACCGTTGCCGGGGTGTCCCAGCCATCTGTGGAGCATCGCCGAGTCTTCGTTTACCACGTGCACATGTTGCGTAGTCGCCGATACGTTTTGTTGATACAGTCCAGGGGTCACGATCAGCGTAGCCTTAAGTAAATAAAAGTTATTAACAAGTTTTGACTGAAATACCAGTTCACCTTCGCGAGTAGTAACAATATAGTTGGCGCCTTCTAAGTGCTGTACGTAGCCATTCCTCGCCAGTTGTGTTGCACTAATTAAGTTCACAATGGCTTTGGGGGAGTATCTCACGTCTAAAAGAGTTAACATTTTACCATTTACACTTAATCGAATGTCACGGTATCCTAGGATTGGGAGGCTATCTCCCTCTCCTGTAGTCCTGGCTATCAATTTTTCTTCTGTAAATGTTGAGAACCACTCCCTCCTGTACGTGAAATGGCTACTGGCACCACTGTCTATCGTCCATTCAGCTATCGCAATATTATTGGTGCAGTCTGTATTAAAAACATACTCGTTAATCATATTATTTAAACTCGTGTATTTTACACCATTTCCAGCTTCAACTAGCAAATTAAATTCAGTAGTTTGCTTTCCGCCTGTGGTTTCTTTGGGCTTTGTAGTCTTCGGCATTGTACACTCTTTGGCAAAATGCCCGAGCTTTTTACATCTGAAACACTTTAAGTTAACTTTTTTATATTTATCATTGTTATTATTTTTATTCTTCGGAGGCCTGGATTTCTTCTTCACTTTCTTTGGCAAATATCCAGTAGCTAAAGCACTACCATTTGCCCCGTTATTTCCGTTTCCGCTGGCGTTGTATTGGACATGTGCGTTTTCCAATAATAAGCCATCGATTATAGTTTTCACAGTGAATTGGTCTCTTGGAACCCGGCACAACTGTTGCACGACTCCGTTGAACTCCGGAGGTAGCGCCGTCATTATTAGATATGCAACATATTGCTTATCCAATACTAAACCTGAGTTAGCTACTTCCCTTTTTTGGCATTGCACCCTGGCTATAAAAATTGGGATGGTCTCGCCATCGATATATTTAATATTCGTTAGCTCTCGAAACAGCAACCTCTCTAGCTATTGCCTGTGGCTGATATGCATTTAACAAGCTATCCCAAGCTTGTTTTGATGTCATATTAGGATCTGATAAATTTAAATAAATCAGACCAGCGGCCTGTTTATCTTTAGCCACCCATGTCTCTTTATTCTCGGTCTCAAGCAGCCTCATCAAGCTGTGGTATTAAACCTTTAACGTATCGCCAGACATGTTTAGTTTTGAGCAACATCATCATGTTTTCCGCCCAAACTTTATAGTTCGTATGCCCCAACTTTTCAGTCTTCAAACTTCATTTTGTTGGCCATTTTCAATTTAAATGCAAATCTAATCTAAGCTAATGTGTTAATTATAAATAAACTTACGGCGATTTCCGGTTATTAGAGTTCACCTATATTGTTTCTGATGCAATCACACATCAACAATAGAATATGCACACACACAATCACAATTTCACTTAAAAAGCTATCGCGGTATTAAATCCAATGGCTTGCACAGTTTATTTTTGTTTCTTTTTCAATAAACAACATCGATGCTTGTAGATGTAAACTCTGGGCCCATAACCTTTGTGGGCATTCATCCTCAATGTTTCAATATCCTAGGCTTAGGCTGCAGTCGAAAACAAAAGTTATCAATTGAGAACAATACCCCCAGTGTTTTCCAAAGCTGTTATTATCCAAAACGTCGATTATCGTCGAATATTAAAGATATGATTGCATTACTTGCAATCGATGAATTTCAATTAAGTAGATAACGTACTAATACGTATATGTAAATAATTAAATTAAACTGTAAAATAAAAAGACTATTCAATTATGGGCAATGTATTTATTACAAGGTATAAAACAATCCTATAATGTTGAAAGCATTAACCCAAGTGTTATGAAGCATGTACAACAAGCATTCAATATGGAGAAGCCATATTGCTAACATTCGCTCAATGTAAGTCTATGGGCGATAGACTAGCTTCGGTAGTGCTACAGAGTGCAACTTAGATATTCTAGCATATCTAGCTAGATTCTAGCCACAAGGTAGCGCTGACGTCAAAAGTGTTGTATGACGTCACGTTTAAGTGCCAAGCATACTATAGCGACAATGCGCATGCGTAGGCACTTCTCTATACAACATAGAGACGCAAATACGTTGCGATTACAAACGATTATTTGAAACGATAATTACAATCGATTTAACTGATATTAAATGGACGAATTAACTAATAATCAATTTCACGACAATTTACAGCGATTAATATACACTTATATGAATCGCCATTGAAATCAATTTAAAATACGATTATATTACTAATCCGGAAGTCTAACTGGAAGTACATGTTCAAACGCAACAAATCTCAAACAGTTTGAGATTTTGTACTTCCGGCATGCACAGTGACTATAGTTAACATAAAATTAACTATCCCAATGCTCTGGTTCATGCGTACCAGCTTTTGGGACACGAGTCCGCTATTTAACATTGCCATATGGGCAAAACATATAGAAAATGCATTATGGTGGCATTTCCTTAATTCCCAAGCATGCAGCAACGATTGGGTAATCAATATATAATGTTACCATGCACATCCTAACTATATGTATCGGCTGGATCCAATGCAAAGGAACCAAATATCCCCACAAAAATCCATAATTTTTCCCATAGACTTCCATGCTTTTCTGGCTTTAAGCTCAGCCCTATGAAACATGATAATTTAACTTTAAGAAATCAATGTAAATGCATGTTTGAACATCATCTCTACGTAAGTAGATAGTATGTCCAAACATGCATTTTGCGATACAAGCTCTACAAAGCTCATAAAGCTAACTTTTACAAAATTGCTTAAATACATATGTGGACGTAATCTCTTCAGATATTGAAAATACACGCTTCCACTTGCATTTAGCTATTAAAAAGTGCATTTATACACTTTTACGCATGCTTTGCAGGTGTTTAAAACACCTTTTAACGCAACTTTTAAAAAAAGTCAAAAAAAGTTAAACAAATCCATGATTTTTCCCATAGACGTCCTTTGGTTGCGTAGCGTTCCCTTGCTATGCTGATGACGTCATGTAGGTCATACAGGATGTGCATGCTATGTAATGTATTGGTATTACAGTGGCCTTTGAATTTGCATGATATTTCAATGAGGAAATGCATTACAATGCATTCCCAATGGTCGTTTGCATGTATTTAATGCGTATAAGCGGACACGCGACCCATAGGTTGGTAAACCGGTAATACTAGCCTGGGTGAGTCACAATGCATGGCGGAAGTACAAAAAACCAAACAGTTTTCTGTGGGTTTGGTATGAACATGTACTTCCGGTTATATTTCCGGTTAGCGTATATGTTACATACGCTATATTATTGTGGGGATATTTGGTTCCTGTGCATTGGATCCAGCCGATACATATAGTTAGGATGTGCATGGTAACATTATATATTGATTACCCAATCGATGCTGCATGCTTGGGAATCAAGAAAATGCAACCGTAATGCATTTTCTGTGTTTTGCCCATCTGGCAATGTTAAATAGCGGACTCGCGTCCCAAAGGCTGGTACGCATGAACCAGAGCCTTAGGATAGTTAATTTTATGTTAACTATAGTCACTGCGCATGCCGGAAGTACAAAATCTCAAACCGTTTGAGATACGATGCACACAAGCATGTACTTCCGGTTAGACTTCCGGTTTAGTTAAAATTATCGTATTGAATTAGATTTTAATCGTATTGCTGTAGTTTTATATAGCGATTAATATTATCGAATATTAATCGCTAACAATGTAAGATTGTGTAGATTAGATTATTGTTAATTCGTCGATTTAATTCATTTAAATACGATTGTAATTTCCGCTTAATAATCAAATTGTTAATACGACGATTTACGTCTCTATTTCAAATAGAGAAGTGCATACGCATGCGCTATGAGCGTCACATTCTAACTATGACGTCAGCGCTATCTGCCCCAGCTAGATCTGCTAGAATATCTAGCTTGCGCTCCGTAGCGCTCACAAATCTAAGTCTACGTCCATAGACTTACATTAAGCGGTTAATAGAGAGAATGCCTTCTGCATTCTCTACGCTTTTTGTTCAATTCTGATTGTGTACTTGACTTGAGTAGTTGATTTAATAATTATAACTTTTGATTAAACCTTCAGTACATTTAAATCTTGTTGTCACAATATATTATTTACTTATTTGATTTAGATCATTACTTAAGTAAGCTGATCCTTGATTTAATAAGGATTAAATCGATGTTTAGTAAGTAAAACAGCATCGTATATAAATCCCTGATTGCTTGGCAACTGCAGGGTATTGTTGTGTGTCGTCTCTTTGTTGCTATTGACTGCAGCTTTAGCCCTAAAGGACGCCACTGTTAAGAACAATAGCCCACAAAGGTTATGGGCCCATTCTACTACTACATCATCGATTGGTGACTGTTCTACAATCTGAACTGTGAATTGGATTCAGTGACTGTGACTAACCATATTGGATTACGCGAAATTATTAAGTGAATTGTGATTGTGCATTTGGAAATTATTTGTGTATGATGCAATTACTACATTATTGCATCAGCTTATAATTTGGTGATTCTGGACGTTAATCATCGTAAGTATTTAACATTTCACGTGAATATTAGCTATAGCTTAGCTTAGTAATTTGTAAAATATGGCTACCAAGTATAAATGGGAGGATTTTGATAAGTTGAGTCAAACCAACTATCAAACATGGGCCAGCAACATGCACATGATGCTGAAATCAAAGAATGTGTGGCGGCATGTCAATGGTGAAGTACCATGGCCAGATGAGGCAGCAACTGCCGAGAATATAGAACAATGGGTGGCTAAGGATGAGCAAGCAGTGGGATTAATTTACTTAAATTTAGGTGATGAAATTAAGAATCTCATCAATCCTGATATGACAGCTAGAGAGGCATGGGACTGCCTCATATAAGCCACAAGCCATAGCTAGGGAAGCAGCACTTTTGAGGGAATTTACTAGCATTAAATATGTAGATGGTGAGACAATTCTTGTGTTTATTGCAAGGGTGCAAGCAAAACAAAGGGAGTTAGCAGAGGCTGGATTCACTTTGGATGAGCGATATGTTGCTTACCAAATGATGACAGCCTTGCCATCGGAATTTAATGGGGTTCTACAGCAGCTCTACAGAGTGCCTAGGGAACAATTTACTGTAAAAACCGTGATTACCAGAAAATGGTAATACGACTGTAAATGGTGCTTTAGCGATTGGAAATTTACAGAAGAAAGGCGGCAAAGGAAAGAAGAAATCAGGACAATCTAAAAACAAAACTGAAAGTGCTAATAAACCTGATTTAAAATGCTTTAGGTGCAAAAAGCCTGGGCATTTTGCAAAACACTGCAACCAGCCTAGAGGCTCTGGGAAGAACAAAGACCAGCAGGGCTATGCAACAGGCAGGAAACCAACTGTAGAGTTTGGTCTCCACACTGATGAAGGGGTAACTAATTTAAGCAATACAACAATTATTAATGATTTAGTCGTTAATACAGCAACTGAAACTGAAATAGCTGAGTGGACTATAGACAGTGGTGCTTCTAGCCACTTCACAAGCCACAGAGAGTGGTTCTCCACTTTTACTGAGCAGAAATCTACAGCAAGGACAACTGGTGAGGGAGATTCCCTGGAGATCCTTGGATATGGAGATATCAGACTAAGTATTGGTGATAGAACAATAACATTACTGGATGTTAGGTACTCCCCAAAGGCGATTGTGAACCTGATTAGCGCGACGCAACTAGCCAGGAATGGCTATGTCCAATATCAGGAAAGAAGCGATTACACTGTTACTACAAAAGATGGTGAACTGGTATTTCAGACAAAATTAACTAATAACTTTTATGTGCTTAGAGGAAAACCGATAGTGACCCGTGGACTTCACAGACATTTTGTGGCTGATGGACAGCAAATACACGCAGCAAATGAAGATGCTTTACAATTACACAGACGGCTGGGGCACCCCAGCGACGGCGTGGTACGTCAAATGATCATTGATGGAGCCCTGGAGGGTTTGCCAAACATCAAGTATTACAACAGCGGATTCTGCGACGTATGTGTTAAAGCCCGGATGACGTGTGCGGTTGCGTCCCGGATCAACTGGAAGCAAAGTACGCATGTGCTTCAATTAGTAGACGCCGATTGCTGGGGTCCAGCCGAGGTTGTAGGTTTAGGTAACTGTCGATATATCGTTATGTTTATCTACGATTATAGCCGAAAGGCTAAGATTTACTGCATGAAACGTAAATCTGACTTTGCAGCATTAATTAAACAATTCATTGTAGCTACAGAGAGATCCAGTGACCAGATGTTCGCAGCCATTAGGACAGATAATGGCTTGAAATTTTGTAATCGTGACAGTGATAACTTTTTATTGCAGAAAGGCATTAAGCATGAGAGTACCAACATTTACATGCCAAAGCAGAATGGCATCGCCGAAAGATTCAACAGGACGTTGATCGAAGGCACGAGATGCCTACTATTTGACAGTAATCTAGACTTCTCATTCTGGCCTGAGGCAGATAAGAGTGCGTGTTACCTATACAATAGGACCGGTCACAGGAAACTCGAGGAGAGAACCCTTATGGAACTATGGTCGGGTATAAAACCTAATTTAAAATCTCTTAAGCTTTTTGGAGCAGAAGCATGTGTCCACATCCCTAGTGAGAAAAGACATAAACTGGAACCAAAGGCGATTAAAGGAAGGATGGTCGGCTATGCAGAAACTACATCTGGCTATAGAATCTGGATTCCAGAGACTAAGAAAATTGTCGAAAGCAAAAGCGTTAAGTTCAACAAGGATCTGAGACAGGGAGAATCTGATAAGATTCCTATAGCACCGAAAACTCCTGCCAAGTCCAAGGGACTCCAAGCAAATGGCAGCCAGAAGCTTAATGATGATAATATTATTTCCAGCCATTAATCTTGATAATATGTTTAATGACTCTAGTGATGAAAATGATAATAATAATGACTTTAGCGATGTAGGAACTGTTCCAGACACTATTGAGAGTAGGAGTGACGATGCAACTAGCAGTGGTATAGGCACGTTGTCCCAGAGTGGGCCTTCCTTTATACCGTCGTCGTTTACACCTCATATGAAGCGAATGGAGCAGGTTGCAACAGAGTCATCATCATCGACTTCATCATCAGGCCAATCTAGTCCATGTCAAGGCGTAAAAGTCAGCATTGGAGTGGAGGAAGAAGAGCAGGAAGTCGTACCACCACCAGCAGCTAAGAGTAAGGCGAAGCAGCCAAGGGGGGCTAAAGCAATAACGAAAACTACAAAAGGCCAACCCACGCGTAAATCGGACCGACTAAAATACCAGGCAAAACGGTATCCTCCAGTGTGCACCGAGATTCGGTTGAACACCGGAGCAACAATAAAGAAAACTGGAGGGACACAGCTTCGGCAATGGGACTCAAGCGAAAGTGGTGATGATGAAAAAACGAGATCAGGCAATGGAAGAACGGTGAAGTTCGCGACGGAACAAGAAACTGTAGCAGATGAACTCGAAATATCAGATACGGATGAAGAAGCTGCTGGATTTATTAATTATAATAACTGCTTTGCTAATGACCATGTATTTTTAACAAATAGCAGAACTTTAGCTTCCAGTATTGAGACTCCAAAGAACTACAAGGAGGCCATGCAGTCCAACGAAGTTGATTGTTGGAGGAAAGCCATGGATCAGGAAATCGATATGATGGAAGAAAGAAAAGTCTGGGAAAAGGTCGAGCCAGCAAAGAAACAAAGGTTGCTCCCAAACCGAAAGGTCTACGCTGTTAAGAAGACACCAGATGGTTATGTTGAACGTTTCCGGGCTTGCCTAGTGGCCGGGGGTCACAGGCAGAAGCCCGGCATTGATTTTGATACATGTTACTCTCCCGTGGTCAACTTCACACTAATTTGTTTATGTTTTTCTGTTCTAGTTGGTCGTTTGGGATGGGTACACCATCAAGTGGATGTTTCCGGGGCCTACCTGTATGCGAGCTTGCAACACAAGATCTGGATGAGGCCTCTTCAAGGATACAAAGGCATGTGCAAGGGCTTAAGGCTAAGAAATTCGCTCTATGGCCTTCACCAATCCGGGAAGGAGTGGTTTCTTCACCTGGATCGAGAGTTGACGGAGTTTGGATACACGGATCGGCATGTGTATATATCAAGTCAAAATATATCGTTTTGGTAATATATGTAGACGATGTAGGGGTTTTCGCCAAGCATGAATTGGGAGTCTCAGAGGCCGTGCAAGACCTAAGTAGTGTATATAAGATTCTCTCTTTGGGCCCAATAAAGAATTTATTGGGGGTGAATTTTGTGTATAGTGAGGGCTATGTTGGAGCACATCAAGAAGACTATGTGCTCAAGCTCCCTACCTTATTTCCAATGCTGGAAATTAAGGCCACTACTCTTCCTCTGGTCATTGGGGACTTGGTGGAAATTCCCGGTGATGAGGATGTTGTTGACGTGCCATATAAAAACGTCATTGGGGCGCTCTTGTTCCTAGCACAGAGGGCAAGGCCTGAAGTATTAATGGCTACAATTTATCTCGCACAGTATTCAAATGCTCCTACACAGGAACATTGGAGACATGTGAGTAAATTAGTGTCTTATTTGGTCTGTACATGTAATTATGTTTTAAACTTGTACAAGAGCACTGAGATGACTGTATCGCCGCAACTGGAATGTTTTGTAGACGCCAGTATGAAGTCAACACATGATTGCCGCTCATTTAGTGGTTTTGTCATTGTTGTTGATGGTGGTATTGTGTCATGGAAGTGCCAAAAGCAAAAGTGTGTTGCACTTTCCACTATAGAAAGTGAATACATTGCTCTGGCTGAGGTAATGAAGGAGGTAGTGTGGTTAAAGCGGTTCGTGGATAACTGGGGGATAGTTGAGTTTGTGACACCTACTGTATGGTGTGATAACAAGGCAGCGATTAGCTTTTCCGAATCTGTTGTGGAAAACAGTCGGTCTAAGCATATCGCCTTGAAGCACCATTTTGCAAGGTATCAGCTGGCTCAGGGCACTTTTGTCTTGAACCATGTTGACACAAATGAAAACTTAGCAGATTTCATGACGAAACCCACTAAGAAATCCACCTTAAGACCTGCCGTTGAGCGTATATATAGATCGCTATAGACACGTGATACATTGTTCTACAAATTGCCATGCTAAATTTAATTAATAATTTTTGCGATTGAGCAATAGTTTAGAACGTAACATTTAGTGTGTAGTTGACCATAGATATTCATTTGTGTTATTATAACTATGTTTTTGTTGTATGTGGGGATCATATGGGTACTGGGGTCATGTGTGCATGCGTTAATAAATGTTGATATGTATGTTTTGTGTTTTGTTACAGATTTCCTCATGTTTGCTGAATTATTTACATTCGTTTACGTTAATTAGACAGTGTGTCTAATGATATACATTATTTGAATCTAAGTGTTTTATATTTTGTATTTTAATAAAATTTAACCATGTTTAGCTTAGGTAGATCGTATTAGTCATCACATAGCGGCGTGAAAGGGGGAATTTGTGGTTGCGTAGCGTTCCCTTGCTATGCTGATTACGTCATGTAGGTCATACAGGATGTGCATGCTATGTAATGTATTGGTATTACACTGTGGCCATTGAATTTGCATGATAAGTCAATGGGGAAATGCAGTACAATGCATTCCCAATGGTTGTTTGCATGTATTTAATGCGTATAAGCAATCATGCGACCCATAGGTTGGTAAACCGGTAATACTAGCCTGGGTGAGTCACAATGCATGGCGGAAGTACTAAAAACCAAACCGTTAACTGTGGGTTTGGTTTGAACATGTACTTCCGGTCATATTTCCGGTTAGCGTATATTTTACATACGCTATATGTGGGCATTCGTCCTCAATGTTTCGATATCCTAGGCTTAAGCTGCAGTCGAAAACAAAGGTTATCAATCGAGAACAATACCCCCAGTGTTTTCCAAAGCTGTTATTATCCAAAACGTTGATTATTGTTTAATATTAAAAATACGATTGCATTACTTGCAATCGACGAATTCAATCAAATAGATAACGTACTAATACGTATATGTAATTATATAAATCTAACTGTAAAATGAAAAGGCTACTTAATTATGGGCAATGTATTTATTACAAGGTATAAAACAATCCTATAACATCAGAAGCATTAACCCAAGTGTATAATGAAGCATTTCAAAGCATTCAATATGGAGAAGCCATATTGCTAACAATCGCTCTGCGTTAGTCTATGGGCGATAGACTAGCTTCAGTAGCGCTACGGAGCACAACTTAGATATTCTAGCATATCTTGCTAGCTAGCTAGTTGCTTTGTAGCGCTGAAGTCAAGGCGTTGTATGACGTCACGTTTTAAGTGCCAAGCATGCAAAGCGACAATATGCATGCGCATGCACTTCTCTATACGCTATAGAGACGCAAATCGTCGTATTAACAATTTGATTAATAATACGTAATTACAATCGATTTTAAATGCATTAAATTGACGAATTAACATTAATCTAATCTACGACATTGTTAGCGATTAATATTCGATAATATTAATTGGTATAGTAAACTAAAGCTATACAATTAAAATCTAATTCAATACGATAATTTTAACTAAACCGGAAGTCTAACCGGAAGTACATGCTTGCGTGCATCGTATCTCAAGCGGTTTGAGATTTTGTACTTTCGGTATGCGCAGTGACTATAGTTAACATAAAATTAACTATCCTAAGGCTCTGGTTCATGCGTACCAGCCTTTGGGACGTGAGTTTGCTATTTAACATTGCCAGATAGGCAAAACACATAGAAAATGCATTACGGTTGCATTTTCTTGATTCCCAAGCATGCAGCATCGATTGGGTAATCAATATGTAATGTTACCATGCACATCCTAACTATATGTATCGGCTGGATCCAATGCTAGGGAACCAAATATCCCCACACTATATAATGCTATAAATAAGCAGTTAATGTAACTAGTACATTAACTGCATATGTAATCGCGATTAAATTGATTGTTAATGTATGTCAGTTAGTTTAAATGACTAATCAATATAGTCATTATCATTTTGTAATCGATTATGCGATATTCTCAAATGGGCTTTGAGAAGTAAGTGCTTGCGCATGCGTAGATGCGTTATTCGTTGTTTTGCACTTCAGTTGTCACATTCTAACTATGACGTCAGCGCTATCTGCCCCAGCTAGATCTGCTAGAATATCTAGCTTGCGCTACGTAGCGCTCACAAAGCTAAGTCTACGTCCATAGACTTACATTAAGCGGTTGTTAGAGAGAATGCCTTCTGCATTCTCTATGCTTTTGTTTAATTCTGATTGTGTACTTGACTTGAGTAGTTGATTTAATAATTATACATTGATTAAACCTTCAGTACATTTAAATCTTATTGTCACAATATATTATTTATGTGGCAGATTTTCCCTTGCTACACACGTTATTGCCCATAGAATATGATAGGATGTGCATGACTAGCATGGAATCCTATGGGGATGATTGCCTTATGCATGTAAGGTAGTTGACTCCATAGGAAATGCATTATTAATGCTATTTCCTATGCGTTTCTATATATTGCATGTTAATTAGCAGACTCGCGTCCCAAACGTTGATATACGCATGCTATCAACTTGGGGAGGTCATGCGATACATGACCTCAGTCGTAAGCATACCGGAAGTGCAGGATTCCAAACCGTTTGGAATCAGGCGACGCTATGTACTTCCGGCTATACTTCCTGTTCACATCTAGCATGTTGACATGATAATAGCCTTTACTTGGCAGTTAGCATACTTACTATGCTAACTGCAATTGTTAGAATCGATGTTATCGATCATTTAGTCATGCTCATTAATTTCTATGTTAATTCGCAATGCACTATCGTTTGTATCAATTATATCATTTCGTTAATCGCAACTCTATAGCATATAGAGTTTGTTAGTTCAGAGGCTTCTGGGCCCATACCCTTTTAAGTTCTGACACAAGATTGATGAACACTGACTGATGTTCAACGGCGTGATGCAACAACCTGTGGGCTTTAAGACAGAATTAGACAAGTCTTTTTGAAACAACTCTGATAATAACTGTCAGCTGTCAGCCGTGCACTCAGACTGTATGAGCCTAATGCTACCGGGCTTCAAGCTATTTTAATTGCAAGATGTATAAACAAAGTCAGGCACACCGGGCTAGATTGGCCTAATGGTTGCTGGTTTTGAGTAGTGACACCAAGTCTTTCACCACTTAGGTGTATAGAATAGTTTATAGTCAGACTCAGTGGCTGGACGGGCCTAACTGAAGACGGACTTCTTAATTACACAAGAGAGTCTTATTCAAACTCCTTGGTTCTGGTTACGGTCACTTATACAGTCCGAGAGTCAACTCTACTGGCGAACTGTTGGGATGACCGCACCTGTATTTAGGAAGGTGGCCAACAGCTCTGACAAACCAGACTGAGAATTCTCATCAGAATCTGACAAAGAGATTGAGTATTCCAGGTGGATACTGGCCCCGTCAGTTCCTTTATTTAATGCCTAATTAAAGGACTTACTGTATGCGGCTCTTCCGGTTCGGTATGCCTGCAAGTCAGTTAGATAATAGAGAACGTGCCAAATGAATGGTAGTGCCTCCCTATAGGGATTAGCCCTGAAAAGGACTGTTTTGCTCACAGCTGGTATGATTGCTGCACAAGGCAACAAACCCTTGCCAGAGACTCCACACAGAGACCCGCTCCCTTAAACGAGGTCTGAGTGAGTTGTGCTCGAGAGTCGTTTGGTTCTGAAAAATAATGCAAAACCTATTGACAAACTTAATAAAGAACAGCAAACTTGAATTGATAACAATAACAAGGCTTTATTTATTATTATAGCTTATTCAACAATCACAAGCGAAATCTCAAAACTAGGAGAGAGGTAACTCCATATATATAGCGAAACGGCACCTGACCATGCTACACTAAGAATCTAAGCCAAAATGTCTGGCTGGAGTTGAGTAGACCACGGCGGCATGCTCAATGGTAACTACACACATCTCCACGCATCTATTGGGGATAAACTTAACTTTTACAGACATCATGGCCCTTGCTAATAGGGAAAGATCGCAATGACGACATACATTAACATGGGATTGTATTCCCTGTAAGCTAGGCAACTCTCACGTCTATACACAGGTTTACATAGGTACTTTAAAAGACGAAATAAACAAAGTTAAATTACTTCACCCATTAGCAACGCTAACAAACATTGGGTGGCAAGACGTTCAGCCGATCAGAGCGAGTGTTTCTTGCGGGTAACAGGGTTACTAGCGGCAAACCCTTTGCGCATTTACAACAATTATATAAACATTAAACCAGGTTAAAAGCGCTGGCAACCTGGGCGCGTAAATTTAACGCTTAAACGCAAATAGAGCTAACAGAGTTAAGTGCCTGCACATGCGCAGATGTGCTTTCGTGCGTTAAGGCACTTCAATAGCGACGTCACGCCAACCATGACGTCAGCGCTACCTCGCCATAAGCAAGCTAGCAATGTCGTGCTAGAATAACTTACTTACACTCCGTAGCGCTATCAATGCTATCTTGTCTTCCATAAGATAGTACACAATGATTGTTAGCACTAGTAGCTTAACTGCTAGTATTACACTATGTAATGGTTGTGTTAGATATACTTGCAATTGGGTAGTCTTTGTGTTAGTATGTTTTAATAAACTCCCTTTTGTTTAATCAAGTTTGTTGTCTTTAATATAGTATTTAAATCTTTATTAAGTTTAAATAAGTTGTTAATTTTAAACGACATCTGTACAAGAAGTATAGACATTCATTAATAGTCGTATATCGTTGTATACTTAGATAGCTTGGAAACCACTGCTGGGATTAATTGGATAGCATCCTTTGTCTGGATTAGCTACCCAGACTTTTATAAATTATATAGTTACTATCGAAAGTGATATTTTCCCAACGATGAGGAAATATAATATCCACTAATCCAACTTCCCAATTTGTAGAACCTAGTTTAATACTGTCGGCCAACTGTACAGTAAAAGAACCTGCTTTATTGCGAGGATAATAAGCTACAGATGCGCTGGAACTTAAAGTTATATAGAAACCATTTTGATAAGTATCTTCTTTTAGAGCTATTATTATAATTTATTATTTTATTTGATGATGATGATGACAATTGTAGTAACAAGCGTGGCTATTCATTAATGAATATTTCTATCTTCGCCACTTTGTTTTTATATATTTTTTACATCCTTTTCAGATACCCAACTATTCATTTTACTAGGATAACCCCACCATTTTACCAGATATTTTGTTTACCAATTTTTTACTACTTAATATTTTTTCAATTTTAAAATACGTTTTAATGGAAGGTTTTGCTACTTTTTGTAATTCAGCCTCGTAATATATCTCCTGAATTTGTTCACCTTGACTGTCAATCACTTTATACACAGGGTAAGGATGCCTCAAAAGAACTTGATAAATGGTAAATATTTCCTCCGTCCAATTAGGACTATCAGCTTCTTTATCAAATATGCCTTTCCAACTAGATAGATGTATGCTATCCCCCACTTTATAAGCAGGTTTTTTAGCCTTTTCTTTATAATAACTTACACCGTACAATTTTTCGTAGACATGTGCCTCATTTTGTGATCCTAAGTGTATCGGTGCTAAGCCAGTTACCCGTGATGGAGTACTATTATAACCTTCTACTATTTTTTGTAAATTTTCCAAATATCGATAGGTATTTTTTTTCTTAGCCAACATTTGAAGTTTCATTCTTAATTTACAATTAAACCGTTCCACTACTGCGGCTTTTTTGTCACTAACCAAGGTATAAAAATTCACTTGATAATCATGCATTAATTTACGAACATAAGCATTTTCAAATTCTTTGCCTTGATCGATGTGAAAATTAGCCGGAGCATTATTGTTGACATGAAAAATATCACGTATATTTTTGCTTACTTCCGCCACACTTTTAGTTAGCAATGGACGTACCAAAGCATACTTGCTAAAAACGTCAATAACTGTCAAAATATATCTAAATTTATCATTGTACAAAGAATAAGCTTGCACATCCAAAATGTCAGCTTGCCATAAATTATCAATGCCCAGTGAGTGAGTCTTACTGCGGGGAAATTTATGTTTTACTTGTTTTAACAAACTATAAGGATATTGTTTAGCTTCCCAGCGTTGAAACTGTGGTGTATTTGCTTGACCTATAGATTTTCTAAACCTCTGAATTGATCCTAAACTATAAGGTTTACTGCTATCATAATATTGCAAATTCCACTTTTTCTCCTGCTTACGACTATTTAATATACTTTTTTCTTATAAGGTGCCATCATCCACCATACATATTTTTAATATCCAAATGGCCAAGCTTTAAATTGGTTATCCACATAGGCCTTATCAAATACAAT
>JAAFCF010005748.1:176340-194929 GCA_013389785.1 Helicorthomorpha holstii
ATCATTGGAAATGCATTGTGATGCATTTCCCCATTGAATTATCATGCAAACTCAATGGCTACCAATACATTACATAGCATGCACATCCTGTATGACCTACATGACGTCATCAGCATAGCAAGGGAACGCTACGCAACCACAGAATTAAAGTAAAGTTCACCACGGGTGAATAGCAAGTGTCGTAGTCAATTCCCGCTTTCTGCCTGTGACCCCCGGCCACAAGGCGCGCACGGAATTGCTCGATGCAACCATCAGATTTTCTTTTAATCATGTAGACCCAGCGATTCGGGAGTAGTCGCTGGTGCTCTGCAGGTTCCATTACGTTCCATACTTTATGTTCCTCCTTAATCTTTAGCTTCTCGTCTATCGCAGCCCGCCAGTACTTGGCTTCACTCGTCTGCATCGCCTCCTTGTAGTTTAGAGGTGTCTGGATACTGGTAGCTAAAGTTTTATTAAAACGTAAAATATACATAATGTGTTTCAGTTTTATCCGTATCGATAATCCCTTCCACTTTGTCATCCATTTCTTCTTCTGCTACGGGCTGGAGTTGTGGGTCAAACCAAACCGTTTTCTCGTTATCTTTATCGCCGTTGTCATCTCGTTCACTTGCCGTTAATTCGTCATTGCTGTCTTTCCATTGTTTCAGCTTCGTCCCACCAGTTACTTTAATCGTCGCAGTCTCGTTTGGCTGCATGTACCGTTTCACTGGCTTGGGTGTACGCTTCGACCGCCTAACTGCATGGCTCTTGACTGCAACTGACTTGGCTTGCTTCGGCTGTTGTATCTTCTTAAGCTGTGGCTGCTGGGCTGTTTCTGGTCTCGTCTGCTGCGTCATTTTGACTGGAGTCAGCTGGACATGTGGAATCAGCTCCATCATCCCCTCCACTGCTATGCTGCTTTTCTGCTGTGGTGGTGGACTTGCGACTGCCGACGGTTTCGATGAAGACAACTCCGTCGCCACCTGCTCCATTCTCAGCTTATGCAGTGTAATTGATTCCGGCATCAGCGATGGGCCACTCTGGGACATCGTCTCAACACCACTGGTGCCGTCATCGTCATCTCCGCCTCTGCTTGAGTCTGGACTTGATCCCAGGTAGCTGGAATCATTGTCATTTGCATCATCGTCGTTTGCATCGTCATCTTCGTCACTAGAGCTATCAATCAATTTTTCAAGATTAATGGCTGAAAAAACGTTATTGGTGTCTTATTGGTGTCTTCTCCATTGGTCCCTTTATCAGCAAAAGTTTTAGCTGGCTGGCTTAAAGGAACTGGCTGAAGTACCCCCTTTCTCAGCTGCTCATTGAATCGAACGCTTTTCGATTCGATGATCTTTCTAGTAGAGGGCATCCAGATCCTATAACCGGTAGTGTTCTCCGCGTAACCAACCATAACGCCGCATTGTGCTTTCGGGTCCAATTTGTGTCTTTTCTCGCCGGGTATATGTACCCAGGCCTCTGCACCAAAAAGTTTATTTTTGTTAAAATTCGGTATCTTACCACTCCATAACTCATGTGGAGTTATGCCATCTAACTTCCTGTGACCAGTCCAAATGTAAAGAAACGTTGCACTTTTAGCTGCTTCTGGCCAGAACGTGGCATCGAGTCCGTTGTTGAACAGTAGACACCTGGTACCTTCCAGTAGCGTCCGGTTGAACCGCTCGGCGATGCCATTCTGTTTAGGCATGTAGACGTTAGTTCTTTCATGTCGTACACCTAAAGCTGCTAAAAACGTGTCAATTTCTTTATTACAGAATTCGAGGCCATTATCAGTTTGTATGGCCTCGAATTTCTGGTTGCAGGAACGTTCTGTAACATTTACAAACAATTTAATTACACGAGCAATATCGGACTTTCGTTCAATACAGTAAATCTTTGCCTTTTGGCTAAAGTTGTCGATAAACATTACCACATATTGACTCCCGTCAATGCTTACCACATTGGCTGGGCCCCAGCAATCGGCATGTACTAACTGAAGCACACCCGCACTTTGCTTGCCCTTTATCCTTGGCGCAACTGCACACGCCATACGGGCTCTTACACAGACATCGCAGAATCTACTGTTGAATCCCTTTATCACTGGAATGCTTTCCAGGGTTCCAGCTTTCATCATCTGCAGTACAATACCGTCGCCGGGGTGTCCCAGCCGTCTGTGTAGCATCGCCGCATCTTCGTTTACCGCGTGCACTTGTTGCTTAGTCGCCGTCACGTTGGGCCGATACAGTCCAGGGGTCACTATCGGCGTAGCCTTAAGAAAATAAAAGTTATTAACGAGTTTTGTTTTAAACACAACTTCACCTTCGCGCATTGTAATGATCTAGTCGGCACCTTCTAAGTGCTGTACGTAGCCATTCCTCGCCAGTTGTGTTGCACTAATCAAGTTCACAATGGCTTTGGGGGAGTATCTCACGTCTAAAAGATATATTATTTTACCATTTACATTTAACCGAATGTCCTGGCTGTCGATTTTTCCTTTGTAAATGTTGAGAACCACTCCCTCCTGTACGTGAAATGGCTACTGGCACCGCTGTCTATCATCCATTCAGCTATCGCGATATTATTGGTACAGTCTGTATTAAAAACATATTCGTTAATCATTTCATTTAGACTAGTGTATTTTACCCCATTTCCTGCATCAACTAGCAAACCAAATTCAGTAGTATGCTTTCTGCCTGTGGTGTCCTTGGGCTTTGTAGTTTTCGGCATTGAGCATTCTTTGTCATAATGCCCGGGCTTCTTACATCTAAAACACTTCAAATTAATTTTAGTATTAGAATTATCAGTTTTGCTGTTTTTAGTCTTCGGATCTCCAGATTTCTTCTTCCCCTTCTTCGGCAAATATCCGGTAGCTAAAGCACTATCATTTGCCCCGTTATTTCCGTTTCCGGTGGCGTTGTACTGGACGCGTGCGTTTTCCAGTAATAAGCCATCGATTACAGTTTTAACGATGAATTGTTCTTGAGGAACCCGGCACAACTGTTGCACTACTCTGTCGAATTCCGGTGGTAGTGCCGTCATCATTAAATAAGCTACGTAACGCTCATCTAACACTAAACCCGAATTCGCGACTTCTCTCTCTTGGCGTTGCACCCTGGCTATAAAAACCGGGATGGTCTCGCCATCGATATATCTAATATTTGTTAATTCGCGTAATAGAGCGGCCTCTCTAGCCACTGCTTGTGGCTGATACAAATTCAACAGGCTATCCCAAGCTTGTTTAGCTGTCATATTTGGGTCTACTAATTTTTTTACATTGTCTGATAAATTTAAGTAGATCAGACCAGTAGCTTGTTCATCTTTAGCCGCCCATGTTACTTTATCATTGGCCGTTGCAGCCTTGTCAGGCTGTGGTATTAAACCATTAATGTAACGCCAGACATGTTTTGTTTTGAGCAACATCATGTTTTCAGCCTATTTCTTGTAATTAGTATGCCCCAACTTTTCAAAGTCTTCAAACTTCATTTTGTTGGCCATTTTTCAATTTAAAATCAAAGCTAAGCTAATCTAAACTAACATGTTATTTTAAATGTACTTACGGCGATTTCCAGTTATTAGGATTCACCACTATTGTTTCTGATGCAATCACACACCAACAAAAGTATATGCACAAATTCACCAATATCACTTAAAAAGCTCTCGCGTATTTAAATCCAATGGCTTGCACAGTTTGTTTTTCGTTTCTTCTTCAATAAACAACATCGATGCTTGTAGATTTAAACTCTGGGCCCATAACCTTTGTGGGCATTCGTCTTCAATGTTTCGATTTCCTAAGCCTAGGCTGCAGTCGAAGACAAAGGAAATCAATCGAAAACAATACCCCCAGTGTTTTCCAAAGCTGTTATTATCCAAAATGTCGATGTTCGTCGTATATTAAAAGTATTTATAGTACACTCTAAGTCGAACCAATCACAGAGCCGTATTTCCAAAAAGGTGGGGCTTAGAAACACAAAGGAGGAGCCTAAAGGACACACTTCCCCATGTTAAAGTCCCATAGTGACGTCACACCACCCCCTCTCAATTCATCATTTTACACACTTTGTCACTGTGACCTTGACAATTAGTCACCTCTTCTACCTTCTAAACGTCGATTTACACCTCTTTCACCCCCTAAACTTCGATTTAACCTTGAAAAATGTGACATTTGATATGCTTTTCTGCATGTTTCACTCTATTTTTAATGAAATTTGACTCTTTTGTATAGCTTCATGTACCTCAAAGGTTCTTTTAACCATGCCTTTTTTAAATTTTTTAATTGTTCACACCCCATTTCATTTAGTTCAACCTACAGTTTATGTAGTTACGCCTACAAATGGCAACTCCTACCGGCAGGTTACACCCCAAAATTGTATTTTACAATTTCAAGTCGAAAGTAAAGGGAGGAGTTACAAAATGCAAAATAATTCTTTTAGCATAAAAGTTTTTATTTCATTAACTGTTTTTGAGCGGATTTGTTGGTTGGTTACAGTTCATCTTATTATTATTATTAAAATTCAAATTAAGCAACTATCTTAATGGCTTGGGTAAAGTTGATGGAGTGGGAGTATGATAGTTTGAATTATTTAAAAGGAAATTTATTTGCTTTATCTCAAGCTGGTGAAATATGTATACCCATGCAAAATACCTTGTGTTTTACGCTCAGAATATTGGAATATGAGGTGGAAACTCATCAGCGTTTGTTTAATTATTTCAAATCAGAACCTAGTAGGATGGGTCACTGTCAGCGTATGGAGGGAATGGCTTACGGAGATCGATTAATATTGATTAACAATGAGTGGGTGGATTACACCAGACCAGATGGTAGATTATATCATGGACCTTGTGAGGTTATACATGTAACAGATTCTAGTCGGTCAAGGGTTATTTTTATTTCCAAAACTAATCCGTTTGTTTATCCACATATGTGTGTGGTGGGAGACAAGCTATTGTCCTTGGGAGACATTACTGACAGCTGTTGGCAGGCTAGATTAATATCTTTGAGCAATGGTGAAGTGCAAAATATTCAACTTGCCAGACCGTTGACCATACAAAAAGTTAATTGTATTGGTAAGCATGTGTGTTCGGTGTTATATTTGGCCTATATCTTGGTTATACAGGGAATGGATGATCCTCTGACCATTATGTGGCTGTACAATGGTCAAATGCAGATGTTTAGACAGATGGGCAGAAGTGATAGCATTTACAGTAACTTTCTGGGTATTTTGTCATCTGAAAATCAGATGGTGCTGTATATGAGAACTGCATCATATGTGCATACCATTGTAAATGTCAAGATGGAGTTGCATATTACGGATTATGCTTGAAATGTATTGCGGGTTATTGCTTGCTCTATAGGGGGATATTATGGTTGCGTAATGGCTAATCATATATACACACCTAAGGTGATCAATTATTATAAAAATGTGGATAAAAATTTTAATTATACTGGCATGCGGGAGGTGGCTTGTCATATGAGGGGTGTGGAATACAGTCAGATTGAAATGACTTCATTACAGATATATACCTATGAGTGTTTACTTTCATTGCAAATATTATCTTACGCAAGTATATTTAAAAATAAAATTAATTTTGCTCAGTATTTACCGCCTAAATTATGTGAGAATTTTAAAAAGTTTAGATTTAATAATAGATGTGTTGAGTATAGAGATGATTAAATAAAGTATATTAAACACATATGTGATACTTTTAATAAATATTATTGTATTGTCAACAGAATATATATGTCAAAATAAACATATTAAAAAAAATTATTTTTTGTATCTAACCTATTTGTTTGTAATAAATATTTGTGATTCTTCAATAAATTTGTCCAGATCTTCAATTTGGGTGTCTTGAATAAATTTGTTCAGATCTTGCAACAAATAACTTGCTTTCTCAGTTGTCGCAGTTGACATGTCGGATGATGTTGGTAAAGTATCCAGTTTATTGGATTTTTTTAAACTCAAATCTGTAAGTATCTCTGGTGAGGAATTTGTTTGGCGTTTTTTGTTGGTATTTTTTTTGGAGCCAGCAGCAGATGAAGAGTGTCGATTTTTTTGCGATTAATTAGCTCCATATTTTGGGTAGGATCAAGCATTTCCGTTTGTTGCATTATGGTGATGGCCGGCAGGGGTTTATTTTTTTTTTTTGGGTGGAGGCTGTTTTACTGGAAGAAAAAGCTCTTTTACCACGTGAAGTGTGATGTTGAAAAAGTAAAGCATTATATTTTGGGGGAATTATGCAAGTGTATACGCATAAAAGTTGGGCAATGCTATCTCCGGGTTCAATTTTGAAAGTTTGTAGGCTTAAATTTATTAATATTACTATAATTTCACCAGTGTAATCTTGATCGATAACCCCACCTAATACATGAACGGCTTTATGCAAAGCTAATCCGCTACGATCAGCGATACGTTCGTAACAGTTTTTGGGTAGTTTAATTACAATGCTGGTGTTAACTGGTCTAATTTCACCTGGAGGAATGTGACATGATATCGACGAGTAAAGATCTAAGCCGGCAGATTGAGGAGTTGAGCGAGTGGGAGGATAAGCTTGACCATTAACCCGGCAGAACTCGCACCATGAGGTTTTTGCTCACATAAAAATTAAAATTACTATATCTGTGCAATGTGAGCACATATAAAGCTAAATCTTTCTGTAGCTGAGTTTTAGAATGTACTAAATCACCTTGTAATAATTAGATTAGTGTCATATTGTTAAATTATTAATTATTCACTGATTGTTGACCCTATATCTAAATTTGTGAGCATTTCTCTCATCAGCGAGTCCTCAAGTTTTGCGTAACGCTTTAGGCTTAGTTTGTTTTGAGAGGTTTTCTCGCTAGGCGAATTTTTAGAATCTCATTTAGAATCAATGGTGGCCTATGGCCACAACCATGATTTTCTTTTTACTCTACACAGTGAAAAAATATGTATAAAAACAAATCTTTTGAAAAATATTATTCAGTCACCTATCTTAAACATACAGTCTATAGCTGTCACTTGTATTTTATTTATAAATGTTTTTTAAAGTGCTTATTCCACAGTATTGTTTTTGAATAATTTTCAATTTTAAAAACTGTGAAAAATATGCAAAATAATAGTTTCTTAATACAAATTTTTAGATAAATCATTACTTAGAGGTTTAATAAATGTACTACAATTGTTAAATATAATAAAAATGTTCACGTTTTGTAATTAAATGAAAAAAAAACTTAATGTGAGAGAAATGCTCACAGCGAGTTCTCGTAGGCAACAAACAAGCGCGAGTTCTCCCGGGTTAAGAGTGCCCATTCTAAAGTTAAAGCCATTATTATTATGTTTTATTTATTGTGCAGTGAGTAAAATCATACCTTTTTAATTTATAGATTTTAAAAATAATGGAATAGTTTTTTATTTTTATTATTTTTAGTGGAAGGTGTGTGAAATTTATAATAATGTGTTAGTTAATGGGTGGAGATGTAATGATAAATTTGGGTCATCTATATGTATGCACGTAAAGAAAGTGGTTGTGTTATTTAAAAATAAAATAACTCATTTAATAAATAAATCTTTATAAATTTACACAAAAAAGGAAATTTGAAACTTTTAAAAGTAACATACTAGGTTTCAAGTTATTAAATTATAAGGGGGTGGTGAGAAGGGTGAAGTTAAAGAATAGTGAATAAAATAAATGTGATACTTATGAAAGATGGAAAAAAGGGTGGAGATATATTGTAAAATATTTTTTTAAAAACCGTAATGAAAATTCTATAAAAAGGGGGACTATAATTCAATGTTTTTTAAGTGCATCCACATGTATGCGGTGTACTTAAGTATAAAATAAGTAAAAAAATATATTGGTTTTTATTAAGTTGGTTTAAATTAAATAAAATGCATTCACCTGATCATTTTGATATTACAACCAATAGATTGGGTGGCTGAAAAAAGCAAAGTGTACGGAAGTTACTTGTACAATCAAGCTACCGATAATTGGTGAGCCTATGTTTTGAAGGTTGGACCGCCTATTTCGCCATTTTGTCATATGGAGAGAAACTGGGAGCTGAAATGTAAGCAACAAAATAAGGAGCGGTGGGAGAAGATAACCAATATGTATCGTTACGCTGTGTGCGCTAATAAGGCTGAAATTATTCAAAGTTTTGATGCTGAGAGCTGTATACCGCTAGAAAAATGGGATAAAAGATTGATATATCAAATAAAAGGTAATGAATTGTTTTACCTGTGTCAAGATGGAAACGCTTACACTGATGTGGCCTGTGCGGGTGGCATTATTTGTTTTCACTTGACCAAACTATTTAAAAGTTTGGAAGAAGTACTGGAGGTGGATGTATATAGTCGGTTGTCATATCAAGGAGTACATATTATTGCTCTGGCAAATATGCCTTATCTTTATGCTCGTTTCATGTCTATTTAGTGGAAATATTTTATAAAAAGTATGTATACCAAACTCAACAATGCAGAGGAAAAATGCAATGTGGAAGAAATGATAAACATGTTTAAAGAAGAGTATCAAAATTTTGATTCATTTTTAGAAGAATTTAAAGGTGTATCTATGACATCGGCTGAACTTTTTTTTCTTATACGAAGGGTGCATTATATTATGCAAACACAGTGTTATATATCTGGAATCATAATTAATTTACTTAAGGATATATCAAAAGATATTAAAGAATGCTTTAGACAAGAAAAAAATGTTTGGAAAATTATGATAATATTGATTGGTGGAAGGATGAAATGGGAGTAGATATGCCTCCTATTTCTTATATTCCACCCATTTCTAAATATAATAATAAGCTACTAAAACCCTCTAAATTATTGTTAAGTGATGATAAAGGCATCAGTGGTGGTGGTGGTAGTAGCAGTAACATCAGCATTAATAAAGCGGAAATTCATAAAAAAATTCGAGAATTAAATGATGGTGATGATATTGACAAAATGTTAGTTGGAAAAAAAAGAAAAGATTATAAACAACGAATAGAAGTGAGTGAGGCTAATAATGATGATGAAGCTTGACGTTTGATGATGCTACCGCTAATTAATTTTATATGCGGAAAATTTGTATTTTATTTTGACCTTTGAATAATCAATAGTTTTGGATAATGATATAATCACAATTTATTATTATAAAATATAAGTAAGCTTTTTTTTTGTTCTTATCAACATTTTGAAATGTCAATGTATAAAATAAAAAATAAATTGTATAACATGTAAGTGAGTTGAGTATATATCATTATATTTTGTTTAATGGATGGTTACAATTTTTTATTTCTAATATGAGCTTTAAAAGTAAGCCATTTTTATGCGAAATAAAGTTAGGTGAAGAGATAGCCGTGTTAATGGTGAATTTTTTTTTTTGCTAAAATTTTTAAATTTCCTTGACCTTTTTGATTTAAATTTTGACTTCTGATTTTACTGCGAGTATGGTTGGCAGGTGGGGAGATTTTAGAGCTGTGTCCGATGCTGATGACGATAAAGGTATTGTCGATATAGTTTCTTCCAACGACCTATGGGGGAGGATAGGGGTGTAGATGTAGCCATTTTCTTTTTTTGACGTCTTTTTTTGTTTTTTTGTCTATTGGCGGAAGAACGATTGGATGATAAACTGCTGGCTGATGTGGAAGAGTAAGTAGTAGCAGCAGGACTGTTAAAAATAATTGGGGGTTGGTTTGTATGTGTTGCTGCTGTGACTGCTCTGGTAGGGGTGGTGTGAAGGGGTGTTGACACATTATGTTTGGTAGTAGTTGATAATTGTTGTAGAGGTACAGTAGAAATGCCGCTGCTAGTATTTTCAGTCTGTCGTATTTGATCTAAAATTTGATTAAATTTTCCCACCAATTTGTGGTACAATTGCATACGACGAGCTAAAGATAAATTTGATTTCTTTTCTAGTAGGGTGGTGATTTGATTTTGCGTCTGATACAATAGCTGTTCCAAAGGCGAAGGAGTGACAGCTAAATTTATGGAGGGATTCACATAATTTTCTAAGGCATCTTCTGTGTTACCTAAACTTTTTATGCTTAAAGTAGTAGTGGGAGGAGAAGAAGGTGTTGCGTAAGTGGTGGGAAGGCGAGCTTTATTGTAATCCTCCACATCCACTAGCATCATTTTACGTACTATTTTTTTAACATGGAATTAATTTTGAAGCTAATCCTGAAATGGCGGGAGCCAGAATACCTAGTAGCGGACCGATAAATCCTCCATGCTGCGACATAAGTTGACGTTTGGCTGGACGTGATACGTCAGGGAGTGACAAACAGCGAAAAACTTCCCCATATTTATGCAAAGACTTTAAACCTTTTTTACCCGCATATTCATTGCGATAATTTAGACAGTATTCAGACATTTTATCTATGGCAGCAGGGGTTAAACGTTGACAATAAGCGGCTTGTTTAGTAGGTAATGCTTTCAAGCAGCGTAAAATTTCCAGTTGTTGAAGGGGTGGGGTGGGAGTGGTAAAATGCGTCGAGGGGTTGTGGTGCAGTGGCGTCTCCCCTTCATGCGACGGGGAGGTGAGAGGGGTAATCGGTGATGGCAGCGTCCAACTGCTCCTTCCTTCCGCGGGTGGCCAAGCGGTGGTGGGTGATGGTGTTGGTGGGGGGATTAATCTCAATTTTTTCAATTGGCGTCGTTGACGAGGAGGATACTTTGCAACCACCTTCTAGTTGGGAGGCGCAGGCATAGTGAGGTGGGTTTATTAAAGGCAATGCATAGGGGGGAATAAATTGATGAGGTTGTTGATATTGTTGGCGTACCAATTCTAAGGAATGCACCGTTTTTTTTTAAATTTTTTAATTCACTTTTATTAAGATTTCCATCGTTTTGAAAAGCTTGAATTATTTGAATAAGAAATAAAAACTCCAAGGTGAAGGTGACTAATAAGGCAAAAGTGGTGGTGCAATACTTTAAATACTTTTTAAAAGTTACTTTATTTAACTTATGGCTATTCAGAGGAATGGAAGAAATGGTGGTAGCGATGCTGGAGGCAGTGGGAGATGTAGTAAGGGTGGATGATGTTGTGGAGTTATTACTGGCGGCACTGCCACTGCTGATACTACCTCCAATTGGAGAGTAAATGTTTTCTAAAATATTGGGCTGCCTCTTGATGCTTAATGATGGATATATTTTTTTAAGTGACTTGTTTTTCTTTTTTGCTCTGTATATGACGATAAACGGTTTCTCCTAAATAAGCTACAGTTTCTTCGCCGGGTAAAATTTTACTCAAATATCTTACGCAGGTAGGTGTGTTAGGCATGAAATCCAAAAACAAATAGCTGTATCCCTGGCGAGTGGCATCTATATATGCTTCCTCAAATTCTTTTGCCAATATGCTTTCCACCTGTTGGCCAAAATGTCGACATTGTTTGCTGTCACGTGGACTTTTGAATAGAAAAAAATATTTTGTATTTAGGCTAATGGTGCGACTTTCGTTGCCACGCGGAAATAAATTTTGATTGAATAAAATTACGCTAATATTATCGTGGTGACTGCCTTTAGTGAACATTTCAGAAAAAATTTTATTAGATTGACATTCTAACATTAGATCGTCGATAATCATCAATGTTTTATGTTTTTCATCGGCAAAAGGTACTTTTTCCAGTAATCCGGCGTGTAGTTCTACTTTTTTTAAATTATGCCATACTTGTGTGTCTTCGTACATGGGTTGATATTATCCGTAGCAAATGATAAGTTCATCAGGTACAGGTGTAATCATTTCTTTCATTTGGCGTAAAAATTTGGTTAAAAATACTGTTTTTCCACAGCCAGTAGGACCAGCAAAAATGCAAGTAAAAGGGTGCAGTAATTTAAGTTGGTAAGTTGAATTTAAAATGTAAAACATTTTTTTATTTCTTTTTAAAGTAAATAAAATATATATGGTTAAGATAAAAAGTGATATTTCCTTCAACTTTTTAAATTAAACTAATATATCATCAAATGTAACATCCCTATTTATTTAAATCGCAAAAAAAAACATTTATGAAATGTAATATTTTTTTATTTTTATTAGCATTGCATTTCACAAAAAAATTTGAATTTTTTTCAATTATCAATGGTAATAATTTCCGGAGTTCGACGATTAAGCACTATACTATCTGTAGTAACGCCATAACTACCACCACCACCACCTACAATGTTGGTAGTGATTTTCGGAGATTTAGGTATAACATAAGGTTTAACTCGAGCAACCGATAGTGATTTATTTCGTTTGCTAAATATACTATTATCAGAATTACCTGCTACTATATTTTGAGCAGTTGGCGACAATTTTAAATTTTTTGCATAGTTATGCATGTGGTTGGACTTTTTATTAGTATCATCAGCATCATCATCATCAAGAACCACAGCATCGTCATCATCATCATCTTCATCTAACAAACCCACTGTTTCAGCATCGGAATGGTCATCCTGGTTGTTGATGGTATAATCCATCATGTCAGTTGGTGCACTATGATGATAACGTATAGCTTGAGGAGGCGTTGGCTGCAGTTTTTTTTTTGTTGAACCATCAACAATTCTTCGGTTACTTCGTCTTCCTGTATACAAGAATCGTTATTAAAAAGAAATTCCATTGCTTTTGTAGTACATGGTCCGCTTTTGTTTTCGTTTAAATCAAGCATTGCAAATGCCTGATCTATAATCGGAATCAATTGCTTTAACTGCAGCCAGCTCTCCTGGGTGAAGTTAAGCCCGGTGCAGTAGCCAGCTTGCCTTACTAGCACGTCACCATTTCCAGTGGCCGCATTATAGATTCAATCTAAAGCTCTCAATTCCAGAAATTTGCGCTGTTGGTAAGTGTATATTTTTAGGCCACGGTTAAAACCAAACATTTTCCAGCCAGCAAGTTGTCCTTCAGCATTGGTGATGGGCTTGTAAGTTTCACTAGCCAGCATGGTGGATGGTAACATATTCACCTGCATATTTACATTTCGATGCTTTGATCCAGCAGGAGGAGCAGCAGCAGGAACTGTAGATTCATCACCGTTGCTGAAGAATGTTGTTTGTTGATTAACACTCATTTTTTTTCAAAATATTATATTTAATTATTTTTTAGTGTGATGGATGTTTGTTGACTGTGCAATTTTTTGCAGTTAAATGGATAATAAATGCTACTGTAACAAGTCTTTTTATTTTAAAACTTTTGGGGGTGTTAATGGGTAATAATTAGCTTATTTTTCCTCTCTCTTCCCCTCCTTCTTTAATAGCTTAAAGAACAATTTTACAAAGTAGTGTCAAATAACCATTATAATATTTCCCGTTACAAAGAATTCACTAACTCTTGTGTACATTTTTTCATCTTTAATTAAATTTTTTTAAAATAAAAACAAACATATTTGTGTACATATTTTTATTTTATTTTACAAACAAACAAAAAATTCCAACATTTTATTGTATTACAATATGGTAAGAAAAAAATCGTAGGCTTTTAAAGTATAGTATTACAAAGTTAAATGAAAAAAATGGCATCAGTAAGGCGATAAGAGGAAATTAAAAAATATAAAATTATTATAGGTGCTATTTCATTTTTGATTTATTACAAAATGAACAATTTTTATGGCATGTACAAGTTTGTTTAAAAGTAAACAGACTAATAAATTTAAACTTTTCTTGGGGTGAATAATTTTTTAGCATAGTTTTCATAACTAATTTATCGTTAAATAATAAATTTTTAGAGTACATTTGGCTTAAAATATAAGAGGAAGAAATTTTTTTATAACGTTGAAATAAATAAAATAGACAATGCGCTCCACAAGTAAAACTTGTAGGACTCTGTAAAATGTGAGGGTTAATAAAAACTTTTGGAAAATATTTGTGAAACCATTGTTGCCAATAATCATGATAAAAGTAAGGTTCATTTCCAAAAGAGTCACAAAATTCTCCTTGCATATCTTCATTTACGTAAAAGCAAACCCAATGTTGACCTTTTTTATGATCTTCATCTGTATTTAAAATTAAGCTCATACTCTTGAAAGGTTGATTTACACATGTTAAATGGTTAGCCGGTAGTACTCCCAAAAAACAACCTTTACCTAAGGTAGAGCGCAGTATTTTATGCATACACTTATCTAGAGTAACATTATCCATTATATTTTAAAATATAGATTTTTTCAACCGTTAGAGGTGATTAAGCTAATTTGACAACTTCGATTGATATACACTTTTTGTCTAAATACCTCGTAATATATTATTTGCATATTCTCTGGTAATTTAATAGTAAAACTTCCACTTAATTTTAAGCCGCCCAATTGATTGGGTTGGGTTAAATCACTGCCAGCATTATTATCAGTAAAATCAAAAACTATTACCGTATAACCTTTAGCATAATTTTTTCGAGTACTAAGTGGAGCAGGACAGGAAGCTGTACCAGCATCTACATTATTTAAAATTGACAAATATCCGTCGATAGAATCATCGCTAGCAAAATCAAAATTTTTGGTGCCACACTGAGTTGGATGACTATTAATGGTAACATTGAGAGTTTTTAAATGACAGTGTTGAAAGTAAAAGGGATTTTTTTCCGCTGCTCCGTTGTAAGCTTCATGGGTCACAAAAGCACACACTAAACTATATGGAACTATTCCATTAAACGGATCATTCAAAACAAAAGACAAGGAATCTTTAGGTAAAGGGTGAGAACCTAAACAAATATCTGGAAAAGTAAAACTAAAACATCCGGGTCCAGTTTGTGGTTCCAATAGACGGGCGTATTTAAACAGCACCAATTCGTTCAATTTGTATTTATTGAATAACAGAACAATATCTTCAATTTTGAATTTATAAGAATTTTTTGTTGAATCATAGTTTAGATAAAATTCCGGTTTATTGCGCGTTAATTTTAAACAAATTTGAATTAAATTGAGCAATAATTTGGCGCAACGTGATAGATCAAAATGTAGAGGTACTACTAAGTTATATGTTTGTGATTTGGTTACTGTTGTATTCAAAAGTTTTGTAGCTGTAGTGCATCCATCCACATTCGGTGCGAATATATCATTTACTCCCTCAGTATCTGGTAAAAAACCTTGCAATAAACCTTTAGTTTTTAGCAATTTGTCATCAAAATTTAATAAATTCTCAAAATAACACTTGTAAGGATACAAATTAGAGGTGCTGGTAACTAGAGTGCCATTAATAATTCCACTTGACTAAATAAGCTAGATCCAAAGTTATTGGTAGGAGTTACCACATCAGTATCATCCAAATCGTTGCCATCGGATCTAATCACACGACCTTTAATACGCAAACAAGGTTCAATAAAATCCAAAAAATAATCCACATCAACTGGAATAAAAAATTCTATAGTAGACGAGTTAAGGGGTGGAGCTTGAGGTAACAATTCAACTTCTATTCTTTCCTCAATTTCACGATATTCCTGATTTAAACTAATCTCTTCCTCGTCAAATTATTCCAATCTAGAATCATAGACCAACACTACTTTCGACTTTTTATTAGATAATGCTGCTGACGACTCCTCACCAATATTATCACGCTTTCTTTTGGGTGGCATGATTATTATTATTATTAATAAAATGGAGTAATAACTTTAGCACCTCTATTACATCTGATGGGTCCAAAGATATCCCGTTTTATGAGATTATGTGACTTTTTTAGTCTTTTTATAATGTTTTTTACTTTTATGCTGAATTTTATTTGAAGCAGAATGACTACGACGACAATGACGACCATTAATTGATTTAACTATTGTATGTGGATGATAGCTTTTGATACCTCTGAATTGCAAATTAGCTAAATTTTCCATACCTCCCGGCAGTATTCCCAAAGGTAAACCGTTATTACCTCCGGTAAATGTGCGTCCCATGGCATTTATAGCACGCCCAACCAAAGCTGAACCAGCTTTTTTAAAGTGTTCTTTTCCGGCTTCTTTAACATTTCTACCATCAATTATATCTTCTAAGGTGTTTATACTAGCTCTGCCTAACTCCTTACCCACCATTCTAACTACAGGTTTTACTAAAGGTTTAATCCATCTAAAAATATTGGAAAAAAAACTTCTTAATCCTCGTCCTCATTGAAAACGTATTCCAGCATAAAATGCTGGCCTTTTATTGCCCCAACCTTGCTGACGTTGATGGCATTGCTTCATATAATGGCATAATAATTTATCATCATTATCACTGTTCATCATAGCTTGTCTTTTTATGGCCATTTTTTTATATTCATATGTCCCCCTATATTACATTACTGTAATTGTATATTTTTTTTATCTAGAAACTATTATGGGCCTAAAATGTAGTTTAAGATGAGTGTCTCCATCTTCAAAATTAAACAATGTGCCAAAGTAAGTTCTTATATCAATTTTTATAGTCTGGAAAGTGTCCAAACATACGGGTACATACTGCTGTTGATTATATAGAAAATGAACAAAACTATTTTGACGTTGCATATTTATAGGCACAATTTCTAATAATGGAGCCTGCATATCACCCATATATTGGTGTTGAATAATATCTGTATACACAAATATTGCTGTTTCTTGTAAGCGTGGAGGAAATAGAGCTCTTACTTTCCATCCCTTAAAACTATTTTCTTTAAAATCATCCGCTTCCTCATCTGTCATTGTCACATCCATATTTAAATAATTGTCATCATCTTTTAAATTTTTCTCTAATGCAAAACCCAAAATACTAGTTAAATCTGTTTCAAAAAATATTTTACCAGTATTTAAAGAGGATTCAGCAATAACCCGTCTTAATTGTGCATCATAAATTAGCATTAAAGTTTGCTTATAAGATCGACCATTTTTATCATCAGGCATTTTATGCATTTTAAATTTAAAATCTGGACTTTCACGATTAATATTATCGATGATATTTTTCATATTTTTCCACAAAAGTTCATTGATTACATCTACTAGTATTTCAGCACTATCGTAATTACCGGTAGGAATTTTTAAATGCTGATGCTTAATATAAATGCGAAAGTAATGGTAGGTTTGTTCTTCTAATGTTATTTCAATAAATTTCACTTTAAGATGAACGTCTTTTTTCCATGAATTATCCTCGTTGAAATAATAAATTATGTCCGAAAATGATATTGGTTTTTTACCTGGCATTACAAACATAATAGGAATATAGGAGATTTGCAGTGAAAATCTGTAGTTTATATAGTTACTATCGGAAGTGATATTTTCTTAACGATGAGGAAATATAATATCCAGTAATTCGACTTCCCAATTTGTAGTTTAATACTGTTGGCCAACTGTACAGTAAAAGAACCTGCTTTATTGCGAGGATAATAAGCTACAGATGCGCTGGAAGTTAAAGTTATATAGAAACCATTTTGACTAGTATCTTCTTTTAGAACCATTATTATAATTTATTATTTTATTTGATGATGATGATGATGATGATGATGGTAGTAACAAGCGTGGCTATTCATTAATGAATATTTCTATCTTCCCCAATTTGTTTTTATATATTTTTTACATCCTTTTCAGATACCCAACTATTCATTTTACTAGGATAACCCCACCATTTTACCAGATATTTTGTTTGTTTACCAATTTTTTACTACTTAATAATTTTTCAATTTTAAAATATGTTTTAATGGAAAGTTTTGCTACTTTTTGTAATTCAGCCTCGTAATATATCCCCTGAATTTGTTCACCTTGACTGTCAATCACTTTATACACAGGGTAAGGATGCCTCAAAAGAACTTGATAAATGGTAAATATTTCCTCTGTCCAATTAGGACTATCAGCTTCTTTATCAAATATGCCTTTCCAACTAGATAGATGTACGCTATCCCCCACTTTATAAGCAGGTTTTTTAGCCTTAATAATAACTTACACCGTACATTTTTTCGTAGACATGTGCTTCATTTTGTGATCCTACGTGTAACGGTGCTAAGCCAGTTACCCGTGATGGAGTACTATTATAACCTTCTACTATTTTTTGTAAATTTTCCAAATAATGATAGGTATTTTTTTTCCTAGCCAACATTTGAAGTTTCATTCTTAATGTACGATTAAACTGTTCCACTACTGCGGCTTTTTTGTCACTAACCGAGGTATAAAAATTCACTTGATAATCATGCATTAATTTACAAACATAAGCATTTTCAAACTCTTTGCCTTGATCGATGTGAAAATTAGCCGGAGCATTATTGTTGACATGAAAAATATCACGTATATTTTTTCTTACTTCCGCCGCACTTTTAGTTAGCAATGGACGTACCCAAGCGTATTTGCTAAAAACGTCAATAACTGTCAAAATATATCTAAATTTATCATTGTACGACGAATAAGCTTGCACATCCAAAATGTCAGCTTGCCATAAATTATCAATGCCCAGTGAGTGAGTCTTACTGCGGGGAAATTTATGTTTTACTTGTTTTAACAAACTATAAGGATATTGTTTAGCTTCCCAGCGTTGAAACTGTGGTGTATTTGCTTGACCTATAGATTTTCTAAACCTCTGAATTGATCCTAAACTATAAGGTTTACTGCTATCATAATATTGCAAATTCCACTTTTTCTCCTGCTTACGACTATTTAATATACTTTTTTTCTTATAAGGTGCCATCATCCACCATACATATTTTTAATATCCAAAAGGCCAAGCTTTAAATTGGTTATCCACATAGGCCTTATCAAATACAAT
>JAAFCF010005748.1:211150-243329 GCA_013389785.1 Helicorthomorpha holstii
TTCAGACGGCCATTTTGTAGCAGTAGTATCATGCTGGAGGGCAATAGGTTGAGAAATTGGTTTAGATCTCTAGATTTCAAACTAAGGATCTTCAAACGGCCATTTGGTAGTAGTACTATCATGCTGGAAGACCTTAAGTTGAGAAATTGGTCTAGATCTCCAGATTTCAAATTTAGGATCTTCAGACGGCCATTTTGTAGCAATAGTATCATGCTGGAAGGCAATAGGTTGAGAAATTGGTCTAGATCTTCAGATTTCAGATTTAAGATCTTCAGACGGCCATTTTGTAACAGTAGTATCATGCTGGAGGGCCATAAGTTTAGAAATTGGTCTAGATCTCTAGATTTCAGATTTAGGATTTTCAGACGGCCATTTTGTAGCAGTAGTATCATGCTGGAAGGCCTTAGGTTTGAGAGCGTAAAAAAAGTGTAGTAGCAATGGCAAAGCGTAAAAAAAATGAACAGCCAATGTCGTGACGAAAAAAAAACTGGGAGGTTACCAGGCGTGGCTAACTTATCAGAAACGAAATTAAAGAAAAATTAAAAAGAAATTAAAAGTATAATAAAAAGTTTATTACATTAAAAAAGTCAAATTAAAGATTGTTTAAGTGCGAGTTTTTTTTTTTATTGTCCCAGTATCTTTTATTTTTTACCATTTTGCTGAACTGTTTAAAATTATAACCCTTAATGGCAGCTGATATGCTTGCATTAAGTAAAATCTTTGTAGGATATGGTGTGGGTCGTTTTGACTTTTTATAGGTGTTAAAAAGTCTTTTAGCCAAGATTTGAATATCCTGATCATTGGCTGGTGGTGGTAAAACTAAAAAATTAGAGATTAAAAAAGAGAATAAAAATATTGTTTGGTAGTTTTAGTTTACCACTGCTTTTGATGTCTACTGTTTCATAGTTAATTTCTGATGTTGTGTATAGTGACAATTTGTTGTTATGATTGCTGGCTTCACTTTTAATAGTTTGAATGCGGTCTGTATTGGGAGACACAACATCCTCAGTCTGGGTAGATTGATGCATAGTAGTTGGGAGTGATTCAAGAAAACCAAATATAACTACCAAATAAAAACAAGAAATAAGATTGTTAGAAATAAAAAATGTAAAAAGAAAGTACTTACAGTTGTTCTTGATGATCATCTCAGATGGTATTACAAAAAGGTTTTAAATAGTTGAACAAGTTATCCCTGATTTGTTGACACACAATACATTTGGTACAGTTTTGTAATGTGCAGCAAGACAGTAAAGTAGCACAAACAAAATTGATGATAGACAAGGCAAATTGATGTTTCGATGTAATACTACAATTTAACTATCGATGTAATCGATAGTTAAATTGTAGTATTAGGTCTTTTGTGAATGTTACAAATGTGTAGTTCATCCCTAGTTGTAGGAATTAAACCCAGTACTGCAGCAAAACCAATTAGATCTATTGTCAGCGTGTAGGATATTCCGCACAAAACAGATATGTAAGCAAAGAAAGCCACACAAAAAAACCAGTGGTAGACTGTTACAAGTGTGCTCAGGTATTGTTATTTGTAAACTGAATAAAAATCAAGCAGTTTAGCTTGATAAAAGAGGACCCCCTTGTAGCCAATAGAAGTGTAAAAGGCATGTTTAATAAAATAAGTTTAGTTGTAAAGGCTAAGAAGTGTGTTTAAATGTTGAAGGTCTTTATAGTGGTGATATACAAAAGCATGTAACTTAACAGAGTCCTATCTGCTATCATTAGACAAGTAAATTCGGCTTTAGCTTAACGTTAATAGGAGGGGTAGTAGAAAGGTGTGAAAAGAGCCCCAAAGGTAAATGAAGCAGCATTAGAATGCTGCGTAATGGACAAGACATCAAAAGTTAAAAAGGAGGGATTAGAATGCTGTGTAATGGATAAGACAGCTAAAGTTAAAAAGGAGGGGATGAACAAGGGGCACCTGATCTTTATAAAATAAAGTGCAAAAAAAAATAAAAAATAAATGTAAAACACATGTGTATCAGTGTGTATATATTGGTTGAAAAATTAGAAAGGAGGGTGTACTGTTGGAAATAAGCTAGAGGTTGAAGTTGTATTTTAAAAAATAGTAGGTTCACATATGTTACAGTGGTGCATCACAGCACCATAAAACACAAGTTGCATTTAAAATATTAAGAAATGTAGGTGTGAACAAAACAAACTAAAATTAGTAGTCTTGTGATTGACTACTGAAAACATGTCAAATAAAATAATAAAAAAAGACCCAAAGACTGTAGATATTGTGTATAAAAGGAGCTCTTGTTGCTGCTGCTGCTGATATTGTAAAGAAAAATTGGCAATGGATGAATATATCGATTTTGAGGTTACTAGTGTTTTGTTTTTGAATGTTGTACAATCCAAATAGTTTGTACAAATCAAAGTTATTAATAAGTGTAATCTATTCATCAGAATTGCGAGTCTTTATTTGCGGAGCTCTGTGAAAGAGCATTCGTAGCAGCAGCAGCAGAAGAGCAGGTAACTACATACAATTACAGAATTATTAAATAGTGTTTGCTTATAAATGTTAAAACTAAGGAATAAACGTTGAATATGCTCACTAACAACAGTTTAAGTCGACAGTATAGCAAAGGCTTGGTTGCCTATTGCATGGTTTATGATAGCTTATGTGCATCAAACGTGTTTTAAATATTGAAAACAATATTGTTGAAAGGATTTCTCTAAACCGTTATAATGCTTGATTAATGTGTACATGTTAATAAGTATTGTATTAATAATTACATGTTGAACATGTTGTTAATGCCAATGTGTTTTAAATATTGAAAAAATTAATGTCAACCAAACCTTTGTAATGCAGTCGACGTGAACAGTTGTTATTGAACTTATTCAGCGTTTATTCCTTATTTTTACATTTGTAAGCTATCACAAATTAAATCTATAATTAAATCGTATATTTTGGGCTTTAAATTCAATGAAATTACGTTTGAAAGATATACCAAGCCTTTAAAAGTTTTTAAGAGTAGTTTAAGCCGTCTGTATGGTAAATCTTTTCATATGTGTATATGCTGCTATGTTGATAGCTTTGCAATACAGGCGCTTTGCAGCAGAGGCGCTCTGTAATACAAGCGCTCCGCAGTAGAGGCGCTCTGTAATACAGCTAGCTCTGCAATGCGTCTGCAATGTAAAGGGCTCTGCAACACATCTGTAATGTAAGCAGCTATGCAATGCAGTCGACTCTGCTGTACAGTCGACTCTGTTGTACAGTCGACTCTGCAGTACAGTCGACTCTGCAGTACAGTCGACTTTAATTGTTGTTATTAAAAAGATACAATATTTTACTCTGTATTTAAATTATTTATGTAAAGAGTTTTTAAAACATTTAAAGTAAGACGTTTAAAGATATGATTGATCAATTCTTTAAAAAACAAATTAACATTTGCAGTAAGAGAAGTTCAAGTCATTTGTATTGCAATTAGTTTAACATTTATAAGCAGTTATTATTATTACCATTTTACTATATATATATATATATACGTCTGCATTTAAATCTTGTATGTAGGAGGGTTAAAATGTTAAGTTAGTCTTGGTATCTCATATCTTTTAAACATAATTTCAATGTTTTAAAACATCTAAAACTTGAATGGACAATATTTAGATTTGTGGGGCAGATCCGCAACAATTTGCAAAAAGCGCTCAAGCAAGTGACAATAGCGCTACGTCAAACAGTGATATAAATACTGGTACTTGTTAAACAAGAAGTTATTTACAAAAACAATTTTGTAACTGAGCATGTTGTGTTTTTTTATAAAGGTGTTGAAGTCAGTAACTACACAGAACCATTAAGTGATTGTGAGTCAGAGGACAGTGAAATGGAAGCCTTGGTGAGGCATTTTCATTTGTTGAAAACAATTAGGTCATAAGTAAAAGTAGTAATGATATGTTTTTTAATTTAAGGACTTAAGTATGAAAACACTAAAAAAACAACAAAAAGATCAAGAAGAATCCATCAAAATTGTGTCACAATATTATACTAAACCCAGCATCACAGATAATAGTTACCAGACATCTCGTGATCTATTAACACACTATGAAAACGGTACAACATCTATCGGTACAATATCTCGTGTAAATGTGTGGAAATTAATGGAGGCAATTAAAAGGGGCAATTGAAGTTAAAACATTGTGGGAGTGTAAATGTAACAAAAACAATAAATTATGAGTGTTTGAACATTTGTTAAAAATGAAATCAGTTTTATGTGTATTTTATTCATAAGCACTATTATTATTATTTTGTTAAAAACTATAAAATTGGTGAAAAAACAAATTTCGATCCTTTAAAATATTATGAGATTATTACGTTTAAAAATATGAAATATAAAACGTTTGAGTCAGATGAAAAGTTGGGTTAAATAAGATTTAAGAATCTCGACAAAATTCCAGTAAGCAATGTTAGTGAGTGGATGGAAAAAATATTTGACCATCTAATAAATCATTTTACAGATAGAGATGAGAATGTAGATACAGATGATTTACGTTTACGATTTTATTTAAATAGTGTCAATTTCAAAAGCGCTGTGAGTATAGGTTATATAAATAAAGAATGCTTGACAGGTAAAATGATTTTAGATTGAATTATAAAAATACAAAATTCAAATGACTGATTTAGTTTAACAGATGGTACTATTCAGTTATCACTGCTTAAAACAAGAATGCTTCCTAGAGGTGGGGGTAGGTTTTTTAATAATATAGAAAAGTGGTTGAAAATGAAAACATGCATAATAAGTAAAAATGTTGAGGATGAGTTATGTTGTGCTAGAGCTATAGTTGTGGGTAGGGCACACTCCATGTACCTAACAAACAAGCACGATAGAACATTGCACACAAAATTCCGTCAAGTTAAACAACAACCTGCACATCAGACTAGGAGGGCTATAGAATTTTGTCAAGGAGCCAATGTGCATGAAAAACAATGTGGTTTTGTGGAAATCAACAAATTTGCAGAGTATCTTGGTGACGACTATAGGATTTATGTAGTGGAGTGTGAGTCGGGTCTCCGTGTTAGCTATGTGACATTTCCAGAAAAACCACCGGCCAAATACAACATATGGTTACTTTTAGCAAATAAGCACTACAATGTCATTACCAGTATTAGTTCATTATATGGGTCAGAAAAAGTCTGTATGCTATGTCTCAAAGGTGTTTCAAGAAACCATCGCTGTATTGCTCAATGTACGTCATGTAAAATGAATAACTGTCAACTGTTTATTGAAGCTGCAAAATTGCCAATGTCAATGCCTACAAACAAATGTCCAGATTGTTTGCGTTACTTTTATGGCGAAGACTGTTTAAGGTCTCACAAGGAAAACCAAACCTGTGAACAGTTTCGTTGCTGTCCTCAATGTTATCAGTTGATACAAGAGGACCATGTCTGTTTTACTAAAATTTGTCAATACTGCAAGACCAGACAGCCTTTTGAGCATAAATGTCATATTCAAAAAGTAAAAATAAAAAAGGAAAAAGTGCAACCAGAAATATGGTATTTTGATTATGAGTGTTTAGTGTTGGATGATGGCACTCACCAACCATGCCTTGTGATTGTGCAAAATGAGCCTAATACAGTACAAAAAAGTTTTGATGATGGTGAAAAAAGCAATGAAACATTTTGCAGTTGGATATTTGAAGAAATTGCAACAACAAAGCGCCGCAACATATTTATTTCACATTATGGCAAAGGTTATGATCACTATCTTGTACTGGCTTGGCTGTACAAAAAGGGACACATGCCGGAGGTTACATGGAATGGGCAAAAAATAATCACCATGCGCTGCTCAAATGTGTTTTTTATAGATTCACACAATTGTTTGGCAGTTCCTTTAAGTGCACTACCCAAGACATTCAATCTAAATGAAATGAAAAAAGGATGTTTCCCCCACAAGTTTAACCAGCTGGAAAATCAAACTTATATTGGCGAGTGGCCTCCACTTGATGCTTATGAACCTGACAAAAAGTAAAATGCCAAGGAAAGGGATGATCTCCTACCATGGTACAATGACCAAAAGCAAAATGTTTTTAATTTTAAGAAAGAGTTGATTGAGTACTGCCTATCAGATGTTGAAATTTTAAGACAAGCATGTAATGCCTTTAGAGAGATGGCAGTGGACATGTTCAAAATGGACCCATTTATGACTGCTGTAACACTACCTTCTTATTGTTGCAAAGTGTACTGCCATCATTTCATGCCAATTGATAGCATTGGTATAATTCCTTCAGCTGGCTATTACTCATCAAAGAAAAAGTATAGTGAGAAAAGCATAAAGTGGTTAGAATGGATTTCTACAACACAGAATGTAGTGATACGCCACGCATTAAATGGTGGTGAGAAAAACTTTGGACGTTTGTATGTGGATGGATGGGAAGCCGAAAACAAAACAGCATTTGAATTTTTAGGATGTTACTTTCATGGCTGTCAACGATGCTACAAGCCAGACACTTACAACAAAACTATAGAGTGTACTATGCAACAGTTAATGCATGCAACAGCTCTTTGATTTGAAAAGCTGCTAGGTTTTGCTGAAATAGATAGAGTGATCACAAAATGGGAGTGTGAACTAGAGCGAGAACTGGCAGATGATGAAGAAATGTGTCGGATATATAACAACACAAATTGGTCAAAGGAAGGACCTCTTAAACCCAGGGATGCTTTCTTTGGAGGAAGAACAGCTCCTACTAGACTGTTTTACAAAGCACAAGTTGGTGAACGGATTAAATATGTGGATTATGTGAGTTTGTATCCAACAGTTAACAAATATGATGTGATGCCTGTGGGACACCCTGAGATTTTACACCCAACAGAGTATAAAGTGGGGCGATATTTCGGACTAGTTAAATGCACAGTATTGCCTCCAAGACAATTGTATCATCCAGTGCTACCCTATCGTTGTCACTCTAAGTTGATGTTTCCACTGTGTGTTGCATGTGCTCAAAACCAGCAGGAAGAGTGTAATCATGATAATGAGGTGAGAGAAATGAATGGTACATGGACAACTATTGAGGTAGATGAAGCAGTAAAACGTCATTACAAAGTGATTATAGTGCCACACTTCAAACACTTTGAAGAAACTATTAAAGGTCTATTTGTTAAATATGTTAACACTCTTTTAAAAATTAAACAAGGGTCATCAGGATGGCCTGTTTGGGTCAAGTCGGAGCAAGACAGACACCAGTATATTAAAGATTATGAAAGTGTAGAAGGTATAAAACTGGAAAATGTTGAGAAAAACCCTGGTAAAAGAGCTATAGCTAAATTTATGCTAAATTCATTGTGGGGCAAGTTTGCACAACGGGAAAATCAATTGTAAAATTGGAAATAAATTGGAAATAAATTGTATGCTAGTTACATGGGTACCTTTTGTGGAAGTTATGGGTGTTTCTGGCAAAACTAATCTTGTGATTGCAGCTTTCACAACAGCGTGGGCAAGATTGCAACTATACAGACAGTTAGTTACTGTAAGAGAAAATGCTTTGTACATGGATACTGACAGTTTAATTTACATTGTGAAAAATGGTGAAGAAAATCCACTAAATTCTTTAACTGGTGAGAATGTAGGACAATTGACTGATGAAATTGCTGCCAAGTATGGCAGTGGTGATAATATCTACATTGAAGAGTTTGTGTGTGGTGGTCCAAAAAATTATGGATATAAACTGTCTAATGGTGATGAGACATAGAAAGTGCGCGGTATTAACATGAAACAGTTGCTGCAGCTGATGCTAATGATGATGAAGATGATATTGACAAAGATGATGCAAAGTATTATGATCCTAATGAGCCCAACAGTCTTGGAGGTATTGACCGGTTCAGACGTCATATAGGACATCCAAATAATGCAAAGTTCAAAGCATGGGCAGCTAGGCAATATGCCTATACGCGACACAGCACACGACAAAGCAAGCGCATAAAGGGGAATCTGCGGAGGGGCGCGCAAAGGGGTCCGCGGAGGGGCGCGCGAGGTGGGTCTGCAAAGAAGCGCGTAAAGGGGGCGCGCAAAGGGGATCTGTAGAAGGGGCGTGCAACGGCTAACCTCTCTTTTTGCGCGGCCCATGGCCGCACCTCTTTATTTCTTTAATTTATCAAAATAATATTAATAAATAGCATACAAACAATAGAAAATGTCAGGATTGCTGCTGTAAACTATCATTCTGTTAGCAAACTACTTTTCAACAACAACAACTACCACAACAAGAGCTGTTGTGCACACACTCGTTAAATTGACAAATAATAGTAACAAACCAAAATAAAAAAATTGAAAGTGAAAATGGTTTTTATGTTTACTTAATATCCAATTCTTCATATGGGTATTACCCCAATAACTCGCAGTCGCAGTTTACAGTGCATTTGAAAGATGACATCAATTTAAAATCAATGGATTGGGAGGTAGGTTTGGTAGATATCATATATCCTCCAACTTGGAAAAATGTCACCAAAACCTGTGACACATTGAGTTACACTATAAATGTACCTTCAGCAAACCTGCCAGCAGGTACAGTAGCACAACTAACAGCACATTTGAAAAACGATGATGACTACAGTTTACTACCATTTCACAAATCTAATGATGGTGCCATGCAATTAATATGTACTAATCTAAAAATAAAACATGGGATGTATGACAATGTGGAAACTTTACTAAAAGAAATTAACACCACAGTAAATGAGGATGTAAAACCGCTCATTAAAATCTGTAGTGATGGTCTCCTAAATATTAAAAAACCTGCACAAATGGCTACTGCTGCGGCTGCTACTGTTGCTCCTAAAAATCTCATTCATTTTTCATATGATCCGATACACAAACGGATACACATTGATGAAAACCTCAGTGGTGTTTTGGAGTGTTTTATGAATGTTACGAGCCCCTTAATGCAAATGTTGGGGTTTGATGAAGATGAATCACGAAATAAGTGTGCATTAGCATCATCAAATGCAGCAGGAAAAAGATTGTGTGCTCCATACCCACCAGACATATGGGAGCCAGCCATGTATGTGCATACAGACATTATAGAGCATCAATTTGTAGGTGACCAAAAGGTGACACTGTTGCAGATAGTTCCTATAAATAGGGCTGGTGGAAGCATCAACAATCATTATCTCTACATCAAGCCACAGTATGTACCTGTCAGCAGACAGAGCTTTCAAACCATAAAAGTTGAATTTCGTACACATTACGGTAGTTTATTTCAATTTGAAGGAGGTGTCACCAGTCTTAAACTTCACTTTAGACCTCAAAACAAACGCTTTTATTAGAGAAAGAGAGAGAGAGAAATTGTCAACACTGTGTTGTTTAAAAACAATGGCGAGAGCTGAATATAATCCACCATCAAACATGTGCTATTACATCAAGCAAAATGGCAGGGGTGATCCATTCTACTCCGAAGTACGATTCCAAAGAGGACGAGGTTTAGGGAGCTTTTTTTCAAATGTATTTCGTTGGTTGACACCAGCATTACATTCCACCGGTAAAGAATTAGGAAGAGCTGGAATGAACATTTTGTCAGATGTTTTGGATGGACATCAGTTAAAAGAAGCAGGCAGAGAACATCTCTCAAATGCTGGCAATGTATTAGTAAATAGAGCCGCAAGATCCATCAACAAAACATTCAGTGGTGGTGGCGTTGGCACAACTCCAATGCAGGGACTACCTGTAGGGTTGTCACCAGGAGCAATGGAACAACTAACTGATGCGCAATTTAGAGGTGTGAACATACTTTCTCAAAAGCGGAAGCTCCCAACATCATATCATAAACCACCAAATAAATAGGCAAGAAAAGTCAAAAAACAGCTCACTAGAGAAGATATATTTGGACCTGTAAGATGTATCGTCAAGCAAAAGCGTCATCATTGTGCTGCCAATTAATAATAATAATAAATAACAATTTAACACAACAACAACAAAAATGCTGCACATTGCTGAATCTAGATTGATGCTTTTTAAAAAGGATGGTGATTAACAGAATGACATCATTGACCGTAGTGAGGTGGAAATGCAACCGTCTACTGAACCTACTGAGGACACCATCGATTTTGTAATTCCACCTGATATGGAACATTTTGCGGATTTCCAAGACCCAAAATTACACATAAAAGGGAGAGTGGCGAAACATGATGGCACCCCTTTAACTGATGCTGATGAGGTGACTCCTACCAACTGTTTTGGATCAGCACTGTTTAGACAGACTGAAATGTCTATTAATGGGACCATTATAAGATTGTCAAAAAAGCATTTGTAAGGATGTAATGTTGTGCTGGATGTGATAAACCTGGATAATGAATTGATTTATACTAAAGGTGCACTGGAAGGTTTTGTAGGGTTTGTCAATTAGGAGGAGGATATTAATGACACATTTAACGCCACACATCATGGAACAAAGAAAGTGTTGGCTAACTACATAGCAAAGTCCAAACCATTTAATTTAATGGTACCTTTACACCTGGATATTGCACGATGTGGCACTGTGCTACCAAATCTGATAAACATGAGACTACGCTTAACTAGACACAAACCAGAATTTTATCTCAATTATGACTCTACCAAAGGTCCATACAAATACAAAATTGACAGAGTTTTACTACTTTTTACCAAATATAAACTTGCTGATGACATGCTGGCTTACTATGCTGAAAACATAAAAGATAGACATTTTTACTTCAAGTTTCCAGACATTCAAATGGGTTCGCAAATCATCAACAAAGGCGCCAGCTCCTTTGAATTCACCAACCTTTTCCATGAAAAAGTACCAGACAATCAAATTGATAATGGACATTATTTGACTGGTTACAACATGATACTACACAATCTTGACAAAGGTCCCAACAATGTGCCTGCACCCCTGATTACCAGAAATAATTACGGCCAGGGCCGTACCATTTTTGCTTTTGATTTTACAGACAACAATGCTGGAGGTGATCTTATGCAACCATATAAGTCGGGTGTTCTTACACTTTCTGGTACTTTTAAAAAACCATTAGCCACTAACATACAGCTTATATATTATCCCGTGTTTAACCAAAAGGCATACATTACGTGAAGCCGCATTGCATCGGTTGTTAAACAGTAATCTACTTCATATATCATTGTTACACATTAATAACCATGGATAATGTTACTCTGGAACAGTGTATGAATAAAATCTTAAAAAAACTAAAAATGTGTGACTGTTTTTTAGGCGTCTTGCCTGCCAACCATTTGCAGTGTGTTACAACACCATTTCCAAAAATGAGCCTCATCTTAAATACAGACCCAGACCATCTACCAGGTGAACACTGGGTGTGCATCTATGTTGATGAAAACAACATTTGTGAATTTTTTGATTCATTTGGAAATCAACCATTATTTTATAACAAATCTTGGGAAAAATGGATACGGTCTAATTTTACTAAGAAGCTTTATGCGCATGCGGTGGTTCAAAATGACAGCAGTTTTACTTGTGGAGCCCACTTTATTCTACTTGTATCAAAGATATAGAGGATACAGTTTAAAATCCATTGAAAACATGCTGTATACACCAGATAAAGACTGTAATGATGAAATGGTAGCCCTATTTGTTAAAATGCATATAAAGCCTTCTCCATCATCACACAAAAATACTGGCTCAATTACTACCTTTTAAACAAATAGCAAAGTGTCCATTAAACTGTTTATGTTTTTCAAAAGAAAAGAAAAAGACCAAAACCAAGACCCCTTTATCATGTCATTAGCAACAACAACAACACCTGCTGACTTACCAGCTAATCCTACAAATCAGCTTAAGTATCTGCTGTATAACCATAAAAAGGAAAGAGAGTGAGAGAGTTGTAAAACACAAGACGGCTTGAACTTACACCATAAACAGTTTTGATTCAATAGTGTGTGTGAGTGACTGTTCATTGGTGGATAAACATGCTGGCCTGATAAGTCACTTATTTTTTATATAAATACTCCCTTTAAACATTCACTTTATTCACTCTTCACTTTTGATTTTACACTGCACTGCCGTTTTGTAAAAAGTAAATCTAAAATAACTAAAAAATGGACCAAACTACAACAACAATTGGCGATAGCTACATTGAGGCCATCACAAACCAGGAAGGTGCTAAAGATGGGTACCAGATGATTGGGTTCAACAGAGGCTTTAAACTTTATCACTATAATCATACTGGTTTCATCGATTTACGCATGTTACGACGTGTCAAAACGCTCACATCAGCTGAAACCAGAGTAGTTCCATGCACTCATGAGTACTGCTCTGGTATTAACATGAACTGGACAAGTTGGAACAAGTTCAAGAAATACATTCCCTTGATTGACAGAGCATTTGAGTTAATGTCTGCAGGAGAGTCTGTTTAGGCTGTTATGAGCTCCATTATTTATGATGATCAATCAAACGCAAAAATTAGAAATGACATGTATGATGAAGAATCTGCAATGATGGCTGCCATTCTTAAAGTTGAGAATAACATTAAGGAGAAAAATGAACAGCAGCAGCAACAACAACAACCACAACAGCAGAAGCAACAACAACAACAACAGCAACAACAACAACAGCAACAACAACAACAGCTGAACCACCCCAGAATGCCAGAGTCACAGCCAGAGGGTTGGGAAGGACAGCAGCGCCAAGCGCCCATGCCTTATGCAAATACTCGCCAACTTAAGAAAGATGCCAATATAAATCTGTCGCAACAAATACCCTTAACAGAATCTGACACAGAGTCTGAGGAGGAAGATCATGCTGAATGTCCCAACAGAAAAAGATTTTGCAACCAAACAGATAGCATTGTATTAAATACCATAAAATAAGAATTAAATTACTGATATTCATTTGTGTAATTCATTTGGGTTTTAATGGGTTTTCTTAAATCATAATAATAATCATCATTTTGTATCAACCATTCATTATTATTACATTTTATAAAACAATTTTGCTTTAAACAATGAAAATGGTTTTTGAATTGGACAATTATTCGTTACATTTACAACACCCTTTTACATGTATTTTTAGCGGTCCTACAGGATCTGGTAAAACACAATTCTTACTTAAATTGCTAAAAGATGACAAGATTCAACCACCTCCAGACCATCTAATTATTTGTTATGGCAAATATCAAGAGGTGCATAATGATCCAGCTTTTCAAATTATATTTAAAAAAGTTACATTGCATGAGGGTTTGTTGCCTGAAATGAACTTTGAAAGACATATCAAAACATTACTGGTTATAGATGATTTAATGGGTGATTGTCAGTCCAATAACCAAATCTCAGACCTATTTACTAAAGGTTCCCATCATGATAATGTGAGTGTCATTCTGTTTACTCAAAATCTTTTTCCTAAAGGCAGTCAAAGCAGAACATTAAGTTTGAATTCAAAATATTATGTACTATTCAAAAATCCTCATGACACCAGACAATGTAGCTTTTTTGGTCGCCAGGTGGAAGGTATGACAGCAAAGGACTTTGTATGGATCCGATGTGGCATCGTTATATGCTTCTTCAGTTATTTATTTTTAGACTTTGCTCCAACAACTCCCACCTGTGTTCGTTATCTTGCTAAAATATTTAGCGGTGAAGATACGGTGGCTTATGTATCAGATACAGTTTATAAACAATTAAAAAACTCTCAAATTACAACTAGCGAAGACAGTGACTACTAGTATTCTATTGTATAATGGCAGATTTTTTGGATTGGCGTGCAAATGTCAAGTAGATTTTTGCATTATTGGCGGTACTTTGTGTCTTTGCTTTAGAAATAATGTTCATGTGGCAGGCTTTTAGCAATGCAATAAACAATGGTGTGATCAATAGCACTGAAATGACAGAATTGCGACAGTCAGCCAGTAATATTGTCAACAGAGTTTACCAAGATGACAATGACATTCTGTTATAAGTAACACACTTATTAAACCAGCACCACAATATCACAAACAATCATTACATCAAAAACACCTACACTGTACACATCTTACTCTCCTACACACATATGCAGACATGGCTAAATCATAACCAACCAACAAATCCACAAACAATAAAGTTGACAAACACTTAAACAGATACCACCCACACATGTTTCATCAAAACAAAAGAAAACACATGCTGACAGCAATACACCATCCAGATTGTTATGTAAAGGTATCCAGAAAGCATGGACAGTAGCAACAATATTGACTAAACTTCCTGAAAAGCTAAAACATACTTACTGCAAATGTCTTAGTAATAAGACTCTAAATTTCATTTGTGAGTGCTGCCTAAATTATGTTAGCGGCTACTTTGGAAACAAAGGGCTGTCAAAATTGTTTAAATATCGAAAAGCTATTTGTTCTGTGGCAGACCCAGCTATCTACCACAATCGGAAATGTAAACTCCTTGGTCAAAATGGTGGTTTCATTGGGCCATTATTATCAGTTTTGGCACCCATTTTAGGAACTTTAATTGCCGGCAGTTCTTAACATTCTCATCAAAATGGTGAACAAGTTGGCTTTAGTCAAAATAAAAGATGTTAAAAAAAAACAACAACAACAAAACAACAGCTTTTTTATACATCCCACCATGGTTGTACAATCGACCATCACTCGTTCACCTTTGGAACAACTGCTGATTGAAACCCAAACTAAAATACAAGCTCTACTTGACAATCACTACAAGCACATGAGTATGCAAAAGAAAATGCAACTTTACAACGAATTGGTGCAGAGATTTAATCAACTCTTAGAGCAAATGGAAGACAGTGGTGTAAAATTTCAACCTCATCTAACCACAATGAAACCCGATGGAATGTCCCCAACAGAACAACAACAACAACTAATGTATACAACACCTCCAACAACACCATTTATGGCACCAACACCAGGAACAAACACTCCAAGTAGTTCTGTAAAAGCAGCAAAAAAACCTAGAAAAAGAAATCCATCGAGCAGTGCAACAAAAACAACTCCCATAAGAAGAACCAGATCTGAAAAAACAAGGTTTCAGCCATATTACTTAAGAAAAGACATTGGGGATAATGATGATGATGATACTGAATCCAGAACCAAACACCCTCATGTACTGCCTAAAAAATTACAGGAATACTACTTAGACAAAGACATAGAAGATGCTGACAATGGTACTGCTGCTATTGCATCTAAAAAACAAACAAAAAAGGTAGCAGCTGCTTCAAAGAAAACCTCCAACATGATAGGAGTTATGGCTAAACCTAAAGCTACACTGCATAAAAGAATCAATGAACAAAAACAAAAGCAGCAAAAAGGAGGAAAACAAAGTCGAACATCTCTGAAAAAAACAAAACCAATATGGCTTGCATATAAAGCGCTATGCTGATAATGTTTTTTTTTTGCTGAAACAAATAAAACATTGATATCATAATACAGTGTCTTTTTTTAATTACAAAGACATAAAAAACTAGATTGGGATTTAAAGCAAATGTAACACTTTTTATTTAATCCAATGCTCGCGATAATCTTTTTTTAAACTTTTTATATGTTCATCAATCAAATCAGCAATTTCGGTTAAAATTGTGACGAAACGCATACCCTGATCGCTAACAGTGCCCATACACCCAAACATCTTATTAAACATATAATACATTTCTTCCGTATCAATAGGTTGAAAATGGCTTGTAAACACCATTAATTCCTCTGCAAGTCGGTCATGATTAGTTATAATGCTTTCATATTTAGCCTCGATGCTTTTCGACAATTTTCTTCCACCTTTGCGTGGAAGCTGACTGTTTAAAAGGAAATTGTTGAGTGGTATATTGCCATCATCATCGAGACCGTCATCATTATCACAATAATCATTACAGCAAAAACCAATTACAAAATTGCAAACAATAAAAAAGCTTTCTATACCTTTTGAAATCTTTTGTGATGTCATCTGTTATCATCCTACACAGCATCTCATTGAACATGTTGTGCAACTCCAACAATCTTGCTGGTGAATTGTCATACAACTGCAATGCAGCTATTTTGTCATGGTTGACACATGTTTTCATTTCTCGCAATCGAAAGTACATGTCACTTGTGTAATTTTTGAAAATAGCCTGCAATTTTTAGCCAAATATTGCCTCCGGATGCAGCACAACATCTAGCTTATGGCAAACATACAAAATTTCATGTCCTTTCAAATCATCTTTTTGTTGTTGGTTTTCCTCAACATCACCGTCATCATAAGCCCAACTGTTTTCATCCTTCTTTTCAAAACCGACTGCTGACAGAATGCCTTGCTTTTTCCGGAATAGTTTTAAATACAAGTTTGCCACAGTCTCATTTACCTCGTAGTCATAGCAGCCAAAGACGCATTTTCTCCTGCATCTTTCATTTCCTGTTAGCATATTTGCTTCAATTGTGAGTGTAAGTATCCACTCTTTAAGTAGATACAGTGTTATGGTTGTCAGGAGTTCTCTAATCCGGCATATGCTGATGTTATGAAAAGTCTTTTTACAATACTTTTCAAACTCATTACATTCACCTTGTTGGGTCCACTCAGGAACTCTCTCCTCCAAAGACTCAATAGTTGAAGCAATTGATGCAAGAGCCATTTTTACCTTTGTATTATAAAATAAGCATTAATAACTTAAAAACGAAATTAACATTACATTAACAGAATTTAAATTACGTATGTAAGGGGTTTTTAAAACATTTGATTGACATTTTCAATATATGAATCACCAATTCTTTAAAAAATAATTTTTTTTTGCAATACAGTCAACTCTGCAATACAGCTGACTTGAATCGTTATTAAAAATACATTTTATTCTGGTTTTTAAATTACGTATGTAAGGGGTTTTTAAAACATTTAAATGACATTTTTAATATATCAATCACCAATTCTTTTAAAAACATTTTGCAATACAGTCGTCTCTGCAATACAGTCAACTCTGCAATACCGTCGACTCTGCAATACAGTGGACTCTGCAATACAGTGGACTCTACAATACAGTCGACTCTTCTATACGGTTGCCTTGAATTGTTATTAAAAGATACAATATTTTATTTTGTTTTTTTAAAATTACATTTGTAAGGGGCTTTTAAAACATTTAAATGACATTTTAAATATATGAATCACCAGTTCTTTTAAACAAATTTGCAATACAGTTGACTCTGCAATACAGTCGACTCTGCAATACAGTCGACTCTGCAATACAGTCGACTCTGCAATACAGTCGACTCTGCTATACAGTTGACTTGAATTGTTATTAAAAGATACAGTATTTTATTCTGTTTTTTAAAATTACGTATGTAAGGGGTTTTTAAAACATTTAAATGACATTTTAAATATATGAATCACCAATTCTTTTAAAAAATTAACATTTGCAGTAGCAGAAGTGCAAGTTAGTTGTATTGCATCTAGTTTAACATTTATAAGCTGTTATTATTAGTATTATCATTTAGCATATATACGGTTGTATTTAAATCTTGTATATAGGAGGGTTTTAAAAACATTTAACATGCTGTCTCGTATCTTTGAAGTATAGTTTCAATGTGTTTACAATGTAAAAAACAATTCAAGTCAACTGTATTGTAGTCGACTGTATTGCAAAGCCAAGTCGACTGTATTGCAAAGCCAAGTCGACTGTATTGCTGAGTCGACTGTATGGCAGAGTTGCCTGCATTGCAAAGCCGCTTACATTGCAGACGCATTGTGGAGCCATCTGCATTGCATAGCTAGCTGTATTACAGAACGTCTGTATTACAGAGCATCTGTATTGCAGAGTCGACTGTATTATACAGAGCGCCTGTTTTGCAGAGCGTCTGTATTATACAGAGCGCCTGTATTATACAGAGCGCTTGTATTATACAGAGCGTCTGTATAATACAGCCAATCAACATAACAGCTTATACATGTGAAAAGAAACATGCGTTTTATATGATGAGACGGTAGAAATTGTTCAATGATTTAAAGACCGGGGTAACTATTATTTTAGTTTTGCTGTCTCATATATTTCACATATTTTAAAATGTTTTAATGTTTATAATTAAATGGTTTAAAGACTTGGATAACTATTATTTTAGTATTTAGTATATTTCACATATTTTAAAATGTTATATAAGCCAGTATCATATATTTCACATATTTTAAAATGTTTTAATGTTTATAATTAAATAGTTTAAAGACTTGGGTAACTATTATTTTAGTTTTGCTGTCTCATGTATTGCACATATTTTAAAATGTTATATATGTTACATGCATTAATGATGTTAAGGAAGATTTTATATTTACCAAAATACAGCAGTAGTAACAACAAACTGGATGTAGCAGAAATAGTTGAAACAAGTTTTTCCTCTTTCACACAGAGAACACAATGTGACCCTTCTCCATTTTACCGTATTTATATACAGTTTTTATCTGGCTTGTGTCTTACAGGATTTTCATCCCTTTTATTGCCAAATTCACTTAACTAACCCAGCATTAGGACATCAACACCTGCATTCTTATTTTGGACGTCTTGGCTACTAATCTACTTAGCACCACAACAACAGCATGCCCCAACACCTACCTTTATTGTTTTACAACGGTTTTTCTTTTCCCCCATTTCATTTATTTTAAATTTTTTCTTGCCTTTAACCTTTCCTTATATAACTTGTTGCTGTCTCATCTTATAAGCACATTTTCATATTTTACCATTAAGTTCATTCAATAGACTATTTCTTTTTTATAAACATTTATTTCTTTATTTACAATACATGCAATAGGACATTATCCATTTTTATTTTTACTCATTCACGACTCACAATTCACTTCATTTAGCTCGCTCTCTCTCTTTCCTCTCCCTCTCCCCCCTTTTTTCATACGCTCTCATTGTTTTAACTGTTTTATTTTTTCAACTTTAATCCATGTTACTATTATTTTTGACATTTAACACTTTTTCATTTCTTCTTAATTTGATTTTTAATTGGTTATGTTTACAATGTTTACATGACTTATTTTTATACAACTATTTTTTACTTTACCACTTTCTAATTTCTTTTTAATTTCACTTTAATTTCGTTTTTGATAAGTTAGCCACGCCTGGTAACCTCCCCGTTTTTTTTTGTCACGACATTGGCTGTTCATTTTTTTTACGCTTTACCATTGGCTACTACACTTTTTTTATGCTCTCCTATTGGTCTGTCGGAACGCTGTATCATACTACTGTGACTAAACGATATTCACTGGTATTTTTATAATATAAACATTTTTACATGTCTTTCATCTCTCTAGCAACTACAACTTGGGAACTGCCTTAACCTTAAATTTTATTCGTCTAATTTGATAAATATCGAAGTTAAAAATTAAAAGACACAGTTTACGGTTTTATGTATTTTATTATATAGGAGTCTAATCAGACAACAAGATGCTGTATATTGTGTTGTTTTTAACCAACTTCAATAAAAAATCTTCCATTAAAAAGTTAAATAATTCCAAAAATTGTTTTTTATTTTAAAAAGAAAATTAATCACGATAAAAATAACAAAAAGTGGAACATGAGCTGATGAGATTGTTTAATTAATAAAACCTCATTAAAAATAATTGCATTTTCTATTTTCCACCCAGTATAACATAAGAAATGTTTTTGAAATAAATTTGGTAATTTTGATATATCCAATCGATTTTTAACTGTTACACTATCACAAATGGATTTTAAAGAAGGGAACAAATCCAGAACGTGAATTTCTGAATTCTGGTTGTTATAGTGAATGTGTGTAAAACCAGAAAGAATCACTTTTTCTGGATCATCATTTCTCAACATAATTATTTTATCTTCCAAGATGCAACTCAAAACAAAAACATAGCTGAACAAATTGGATGGGCTTGAAACATTCACTTGTCTCCATTGATTTGTTTCCATATTTAGAACATCCACACTGAGTCCACTTGGACCATCTAGATCAGAACTATCTCTTAGTATTATCTGGAACAACTGACCATTGAAAACAAAGTGGTCTCTTAACGTTTTTCCACTCTGAGCCTGTCCAATATCCAGTTTAATTCTTTTCCACTCATAAGTCACGTGATCAAACTCATAAAAATCTAAGTCTAATTTCGTTAAAGTTTCACGACAATAATAGTTATTTTTAACAGGTCTAAGGCCATTGACTCTTGTGAAAATATTAACAAGACCTTTTGGTGCTGATGAACTTGCATGTTGAATTAAAGTCCATTGAAAAGTCTTGAGACACAAAACACTGACTAAAATGGTGGCTTCATGTGTATTTTTTGCTTCATGAATATGTACAAACGCTTGTCAATAACTGTTGTAGCAATCACAAAATTTACACCAATTCTTTCTGGTCCAACATACAATGGTTGAAATTTCTGGCTAATTGTGTTAAATTGTAACTATTGATATTTGATGGGCCTTCTGGTCCGCATTGATGTTTTCCCAAAAGTAAAAATAATATATTGTTCATGGACATTCATCCATTCAAACCATCGTAGAAATGTTTTACTTTTGACAAATCCACCAATATTCATGGATCCAACTTCAGTGCATTTCATTGTTGATGGATCCATTTGGATAACTTTCAATTCGTTGCTTGGGGAATATATTTGGCATGTGTAACCCAGCAAATACAAGTTACCTTCAACTGCCACAACTTCCTTATATTCACATAAACCAGACTTTAGGTACTAGAATAAATTAAACTTGTACCACAACATTCTTTGCTTTATATTTTTTTAAAATTTAAAAAAAACTCAAAAATAGAACGTTTGAAGTTCTCAGAAGGTACTGAAGGTTGAATACAGTACAGAGTATTTATATGCCCTAATCTGGGTCACACGCAAAAGGTAATGTGGAACCAAACACTATAAAAATAGCGCCATCTAGTGAGTAGGCCATGTGAGAATAGAATCAGATAAATAATCTCATGTTTATTTACATGAGGATAACACATTTTTATTTGATTAAACTTGAATTAAAATGTCTAATAAATGTGATCATAATTGTGGTAAACGTGGCAGTGTGTGTGCTACGTTTGAATGCAAAAAGTTTATAATTCAGGAACGAGTATGGGAAAGTTTTAATTTAAATGCCCAAAGAAAATGAACTGGAAGCCACTGCCTGATTCAAATACATGTTAAGAAATACAATATTTAGAAAAGTCATTTAATAAAGTAAAATAAAAGATCTTTAGTTTTAAAAAGTGAATTTATTATTTTTTATTAAATGTCTTCATCATGTAGGCCACAAGATACATTATGTAGGTAATGGAGTTTATTTAAGTTATACTTCTTATAATTTTTTACTTATTCAGATCATCAATTCAACAACACAATGACTTGGCTGAAAAAAGTAGATTGTTGCATGTAAATGAATTTGTTTTGCATGTTGTTATTTAATGAAAAAATGATAAATACATTATACAAAAAATAAATACTTGATAAATACACATAATAAATACTTGATAAATACAAATATTAAATACTTGATAAATGCAAATAATAAATACTTGATAAATACAAATAATAAATACTTGATAAATACAAATAATAAATACTTGATAAATACAAATAATAAATACTTGATAAATACAAATAATTAACTCTCCGTGCATAATCGGTTGGATTGCATAAACCATTTTTGGATTTATTTTGTTAGAAAAAGAACCAAAAAATAAGGACTGTGATTTTAGGACAATTGATCATTTGAATTTAGCTGATAAATGTTATGAAAGAAATGCGTTACTTTGGATTTGTAGTTGATTAACTTATGAGCACTGTCAAAATTCTTGATCTACAGTTTTAAAAAGTACTGCAATTATCAATGATATAATATTCAACTAACAAATTAAAAAAGGAAATAAAATTTACGAAACAAAATTGGATCATTTTAAAGTTTATCTTAAAGATTGCTATTAAGAATGTTGGAAAATTCTTCTGAAATATTATTTAGAAAAAACAATCTGCAATTGACTTTATATTTTTTAAATTTAATTTGAATATTATCCCACTGATAATTACAGTATTTTCTAATTAACATCAAACTTTTTGGCAGTTTTCTAAGTAACTACAACATTTCTCTGCTAAATTCAAATCTTTGACCTTCAAGTAGAAAGAACTTAAGAGTGGAAAAGACTTTGCTAGTGAAATTTTGCTTTTTTAAAACAAGAAAAAATGACCATTAAGATGAATTTACACGATGCTTCTTCGTTTTAATTTAGATTTGATTCCTTCATTGAAAACTGGGTGTATAATAAGCATTCGTAACCACAGTGTGGATCTATCGCTTTTGCCTAAAATACTCCAAAGATCTCTATGGAATTTCCTATGGTAAATTTACAATCAACAATGATACCATAGTTTTACATTGAAATAATTTTAAAGAAATTCCATGTGGCTATACTGTAACATTTTTTATTTGGTTTTTCAATAAAATATGTATGATAAATGTAGAGAAAATAAAACTTTAGACAAAATGCGTTTAATATGAAAAACATTTTCATTTCAACTGTTTGGTTTTATTCAGAAATTAAAATTGTCATTTACAGATTCCACTGTATAAAGAATAATGCAAAGTAAAAATGTACTTATTCTGAATTTGCCTTTATGAAGACATTAAAATTTGTAGAAATTGATATTGTATCTTCATTTTTCAGTTTTAAATTTTATCATTTAATTCCATGCGATTTTGAACAGTAACCACTGTAGAAAGCAATCCTTTTACAATATAGGTGAGATAAAATAATGCAATTGACGCCCTAAATTTTGCAAATAGGGGTAAAATGTTTAGGGTTGATGAAGAAAATAATGTCGCAAGGTGAAAAAGGAGGAAAATCATATTAAGTTTAAAAATAGCTGTAGCCAAGGGTAAAAGTGTAGATAAACCTTTTCACGTTTTTAGGGCGATGTTTAGTCTGCTTGTGCATTGCTACATTTCAATGCTACCACTATTGTACAAACTATTGTTCAATGCTACCACTATTGTACAAACTATTGTTCAATGCTACCACTATTGTTTCTAAGTTGAAAATATTAAAATATTTTTCATTTGGAAAAACGAGATTTTTTTTGTATTAAGTGGATTTTGTTTCGTATTAACAGGAAACAAATGTATGGAAAAATTCAATTGATAAATTGGTTTTCTATTTTCCACAATGTTTTTTCTTTTCTAAAATTGTTTAAAACTATTTATAAATTGTAGTAATTGTGTTTGTTCTTTTTTCCTGGGGTTTTTTTACTTACACCATGTGCTTTTAAAAACAGCAATAAAAGAGTAAAAAGACTGCCCATAGAAAATGTAATCCCTTTGCAATACTTTTCATATTCAGTTTACAAAGAAGTAGCATTACCTTGTCCTGGTTGATGGGAGGGGTTAGAATGTGCCCTACATTAGAGTGGGTGGAAATAGAGCCATATACGTTTGACGCTTTTATTTGTTTTTTTTACCCCTAAAGTTTTTTATCCCCTAAATTTGTTGCTGGCAATATTTACTGAAACTGTTGCTGTTGGTAACATACAGAAAATTACTTTATCTAGGGTGGGAAGAAGTTCTTCTTGATGAACACACTTTTTGAGTTAAAAAAAAGTAAGGAAGAAAAATAGGATCAGAGTGAAAGTTAGTACAAGTTGTAAAACAGGTCCTATCCTCTTTCCACCCACCATTGTTGAGAGTGCATTTTTAACTTCTTCCATTAACCAGGACAAAGTCATGCTACCTCTTCCCAACCTAAATAGGAGAATTTTTGAAAAAGGTTTACTTTTTCTATGTGTTGTGCTGTTTAACAGCAACAAGATTAGAAAAACATGGAGTCACATGGTAGCATTACAGTATTGTAAAATTTTGTTCTAATTGCCCTATGCGTCATCACCAAAAGGGCCTTATGAAAAGTCATTTCTGTGACCAACTCAGCACTCATTTTCGAGCTTCTCATGAAAACAGTTGTTTTTATTTTACTCTCATTTAAAACGTTTCAAAAAAATGCTGTGGACTCAACACATGAAGAAAGTAGTACGGAGTGGAAATTCACCACTTCGAGTTGAAGGTGAAGCCATTAGCATCGGTGACAAAATCTATTTTCTTTGCATCAACAATGAGAAAAGCAAATTAAGAACTTTGGAAATTAATTCCATGTCTTTAAATTGCCAAGAAATTTGCTTTCACAACTTAAAAGGAGAAACACTCATCAAATCTTTTGTGTAAAAGAACAAAATTCTTTTGATTTTTATAACAACTGATCGGACAAAGCCTTTTTCATTTTACCAATTGGACCCAAAAACTAAACAATTAATTCAAATTGAAATTGGTTTGGAGAACATTTTACAACATAAAATGCTTTTCACTGGATGTGTTGTGGATGACAAACTTCACCTATTTAATCATGGAAGCAACATATTAGTCAAAGTCAGTGCTCTGGATCTCAAGACTTTTAAATGAATTTTTACTGGGTTTGTAAACCCTGAAATCAGCAACTCAACACCTAATTTTTTTGTTTGGAAGAAAACCAAAGCTCTTGGAAGCAACATCTACTGTTTCAATGGCTTTTATGCAAAAGATATTGAGAATAACTTCCTTTATGTGTTCAATACAATCGACAGGCAGTGGACAAACATTGACTTGAGTAACAGCATTAAAGTCAAAGGCCATTTTAAATTGTCAAAACATTTGATAGATGACCATTTGATTGACCTAAAGGAAGTTTTAGGTAAAACAGGTGATAGAGAAGGCTGCATGGACGTTTTGGACATGAAAACCAATCAGTGTAAAAATGTGAAATTTTTACTTCCAGTTAATATACCTCGAGATTTGTTTTACGTTATTGGTTTCCTGAGACGCGATTTGGTTTTACATGTTTTACATTTGGATCCTTCGTTGGAAATGATGGGCACATCGGCGGTTGTAAAAAACTGAAAGGTCCTGAAAAAAGCTCTGAAGGCTCATCAGTTGCCAAAAGCAATACAAGAGACACTTCCTTGTTATGTTTTTCTAATAGGAAAAGTAAAAGCTGGAGAAATTTGTTTGTTGAAGCAATATTGTAAATGTATTTTATAAGTTAAATAAATTAATGTTTTATTAAATCAAAAATTAGTTATGTAAAATTAAATATGAATGTGACAAATACAAAATGAGTCTTGTTTTATTCTTGCATTAGAGATCAATTGTGTCAATAAGTAAATCTAATGGCGTTTTACATTTACACAATGTCAACACGATTCACTGTAACAAAATTTCATAAGAGAAAGAATACTTTTAACAATAATCTTTTAATATTGTATTAGTTTACCTATGTGTTTAAAAATAATACACTCTAGCGCCAACAAGTGGCTGTCAGTCCACTTCATCAAAATAAGTCACATGTACACCTCATAATTTTGCTTATTACACTAAAAAATTCAATTGTTTTTAAACCGTGAAGTCTGTTAAAGACAAATGATTGGGATTAAAATATTTGTTCTTGTTAAATGAATTTTGTGTTAAGCGGAATACAAATATTCTCACTAAAATTCTACTAAAAGTACATCATTTTAGATAGATTATTCCCATCATAATATATTTCAAATAATTATACATTTTGTGCATACTTGAGTAAAAATAAGACAACCACGTGGTGTTTTAGGTTATGTTTTACACGTTTATTTCAAAGTATTGTCATGATAAATTTATAAGAATATAACAATAATTTTAATAGTTTCAACTAATATAACTGCTTGAGTGTTTCAGCGGCAGAGAATATGACTTACAAGTTCGTTTTGTAGTCTTTTAGGCAGCAAATGAGCTTCATCCATTTTGTGTTTAACAACAACTGATTTACACATTATTTGCAATAAAGAATTCAAATGCAAAACACTTATGAGCAAATAACCGTTTACATACTTAAAAGCGTACATTCGATCACCAACTACACAATTGCATTTCAAAGCTTGACAAATCAAATTTGACATTCAAACTTTTACATTTGTAGACTGATTGCTTGCCAAATCCAATATGTCCAAGTAACAATATCTTTTTATTGGTTAAACTGCTGATCTCAAATCTATCATGTGGCTATCCATCAAGCATTCACTAAATTGAAAATGGCCATTAACTTTAATGCTGTTACTGATACTAATTTTGTCCACTTCTGGCTAATTGCATCAAACACATGTAGGCAGTTTAAGTCACTTTCTCTATTCCAATAATAGCTGTTGAAGAAGTAGATGTTGCTTCCAATAGCTTTTGTTTTCTATCTAAGAAACGGACCAGGTGTTGAGTCCAGGTTTCCTAGGTCTCTGAATCTAAAAAATCGAAATTGTTAAAATAAAAGTCATTTTAGCGTGTCAATAAAGGAACTAAGTCTCATGTGTTCCAATGGGAATCTATCTCGTTTATTTCATTGTCAAGACAAAATGTGTCAATAAATCAATGAACTTACTCAGTAAAAATCCATTTTCATGTCTTCAAATCCAGAGCACTGGACATACAGCATATAACCATAATAATTGTTTCAGTGTTCATCCAATCCTCAATCATGTAGAAGAAGATTTCATCCCAATCCATTGACAGCAAATCCATTTTGAAAATTCTCAACTTATCAAAATCCACTTTGTCCACGCCAAATAGATTTTTTCTCCAATGGAAATTAATTTATGTAATTTTTCTAAAATGGGTGATCCGTTTCTTTTAAATTTTTTAATGTGTTTAGTTCAAAGCATTTTCTCTGTATCTTTTTTTAAGTTTACGAGCAGCAAAATAAACAGCTTTTATGTAAAGCTTTTAAGTGAATCTTGAAAATAAAACTATTCCGTTAACTGAAAGTCGTATACTGTATATGGTCTTTTTTGGCAATGACGCATGGGGCATAGGAATTTCGTGTATTCTGTTCGTTTCTGTAAGTCCATGCCCTTTGGGAATTAAAAAAAGAACCTGCATGTTTTAACGATTTTTTTAGAAACGTACAAATGTGGTATCAAATGGCCTATGTTTTATTTTGACAAAAAAAAGTATTTTCCAGATAACAAACCAAAATTGAAATTGTCTGGTAATAAATCAGAAATAATTGAAAAAAATGTTGAATGTTTTGGAATTTGGAGCTCTAATTTATAGTACAACATAAAGAAGCGAGACTTAATCTTCTCAGTTATAATGGCGAATTATCTCACTTATGTCTGTCGATAGACAAAAATAAGGCAATAAAAAAACGAAATTGTCATATGATTGAGAGACGATTTATTTTATTCTTAAGAGATTTTTTCGATCGTTTAAGGAATGAGATTGTTAAAGAGTGAGACTATTAATTAACCAGTCGTTAATTAAGATTAAGAAAATTGTGTAAATCTAAATCAAATGTCCTGAAATAAACCGAATGTATAATATTGGTTCTTTTTTAAGAAATAAAAATGGTAGTGAACAGTTTAACATCACAATTGTTTAATTTAATATTGATGATTGATATTATGCTTCACCAACATTTTTGTTTATGACTTGGAAAATAAATGTATTTTCTTAATTAAAACTTGTCTGTTTTATTATCTTGTAAAGTTTTTATGCTTTAAGATCAATTATTAAACTAAAGTATTTTGAGTTAAAATCCAAAAATTAAAACTAAAAATCTCTCATTAAATTTCTTCAAAATTTTAAAGTGAAAATTCTTCAATTTAACTTAAATTATCGTTTGTACTTGTACTAGAAAATTTAGGTTATCCTATTTTTACTTAGATAAAAAAAGCAAAGTGGAAATGTGTTGAATTGAACCGGAAGGATTCTGTTGAATTGATCAAAAAAATCAACAAAGAAACGAGATAAATCTCCAATAAAACCAATGTCATTTTGTAATTTTTTAAAAAAAGAAGAAAATAAAAAACCGAAACAATTCGCCATTAAAACAGATGAGATGAAGTCTCGTTCCTTTTTTTTCTGTAAATTTTCGTTTAAATTTAATAAAAATTCAAAGATAATTTTTTTATAATTTTGATTTATTAACAGACAAATTATTATTTAAACTCGAAAACAAAAATCAATACACTATTTGACCACAATTGAGAGTTGAACTTGTCCCACTTAAGAATGTCATTATGTTGGACTTAGGAGATTCAATTCTAAAGTAGGTCAGGTTCTGTTGTGTTTGTCGAGAGGTTTTAAGGACCTTTTAACAAAAGAAACTCACGTAGGGGCGTTATTACATTTGATACTAGCACCACAATAGTAGTTAAGGCACGAGTTCCGCCAGGCCAATCAGGGTTCCTCCTTTTAGCGCACAGTTTGAATTTAGCCAATGACATGGCTTAAAATTCAAAACTGGCCAATGGTGAAAAAGCAATAAAAAGGGGAGGAGCATGGGGCGGAGTCGATAGTATTTAACATGTGTTTTTGTGATAATTTTAAAAATTATCGGAAAACCACAAAAGTGCTTTCAGGAAAGCTCCGCCCCGGTGCATTCATGTAGTAAATGCAAGTGAAATGAAAAACAGAAAAACAGAAATCAGCAACATAAATGAAAAACAAGATCAAAAAGAAAATATCGCTTTATTATCTTAATAACTTATTATTATCTTAATATCGCTTTTATTTAAGTTAGCGGCGGAACCACCACTCTGTAGCTTAGCTATCAATTCCACCAAGAACATTATCTCCATGACAATAACAGCTACGAAAAGTAGAATCATGACCATATACTGCAAGTATAAAGAGAAATTGACACAAAAAGTAATGGCAGCGTAGGTGGCAAAGGTCTGTCAAGCCCTACTCTGGCTTCTACATCATCAGTGCGCGATGCCGCAACGTTGGTCCTAGTAAATAGATGCATTGTTGTCCTGCTCTTGTTGAGATTTTTTAAGCTGTTTGTATACAGGGTCGGCTATGTATGCTACAGTGTCCTCGTCGTTAAAGATGTTTGTCAAATAATGCACACAAGTAGGTGTTGTTGGCTCAAAATCTAGAAACAAGTAACTGAAAGTGTTCTGTGTTGCATCGTTATATGCCTCTTCAAAATCTTTTGCGTTCATGCCTTCCACCTGGCGTCCAAAATAGGCACACTGTCTTGTGTCACGTGGATTTTTAAACTGGACATAATACTTTGAGTTTAAACTTAAAGTCCTGCTCTGACTCCCTTTCGGAAATAGGTTCTGAGTAAATAGTATAACGCTGACGTTGTTGTGGTGAGAACCCTTGGTAAACAGGTCTGAGATGGCTTCATTGGATTGGCAGTCACCCATTAAATCGTCGATAACTAGTAGCATTTTAAAATGTCTGTTAAACGTCATTTCATGCAGCACAACTTTGGAAAAAATACTGCAAAGCTGGGGGTCATTATAAACCTCCTGATACTTTCCATAGCAAATGATTAGATGATCAGGTTTTGGAAATATTTTATAAGCTTTTAGTAATTTAATTAAAAATTGGGTCTTACCACAGCCTGTGGGACCACTTAGAATGCAGGTAAAAGGATGTAACAATTTAAACTTGTAGTTACTGTTTAACAAATATGACGCCATCATTTATTATAGTTATTAATAATTTTTTAAATATTCTCGCAAAAATAAAAAGCATGAATTACAAATGGAAAAGTATTTTTATTAAACACAAATTACAAATGAATAAATAAATCAATTTTTATTATCATCATCATCATCACTTAAAGAAGGTACCTGAGGTGTAAGAAAAGCATTTGATTGTGGAAACTTTCGCTTTGTAGGAGTTGCATCCAGAACCGTCTTTGCCGGTGTATAGTAGCCAATTGGTGATGGCGCCTGTGGTGTCGACTCATTTATATCATTATGCATGTCAGCCACAACTGCTGCAATAGCTCTTTTCTCGTTGACTTTCCAATGTTGTTTAAATTGTGCAGCAGCCTCTGCAATAGCCTTGTCTTCCTCCTCCTCCTCCTCATTCTTTGACAGTGTTGGAAGCAAAAGTTGTAGTGGTCTAAAAGCAAAACCGGATTCTCCTCCATACATGCTGTTGCTGGGAATGAGAGCCTCCTGCGGTTGCTGTTGTTGTTGTAGTTGCTTGTTGTTACCATCTTCTATAAATGCATTCAAGACAGATTCTGGAGTGAAGCCTGCAGTCAGCTGGTCAAATGCCAAATCTATAAGTGGGACCCATTTCTTAAACTTCTTCCAACAGCTCTGGTGAAAGTTGATACTGGCGCAGTAGTCAGATGTGCGTGGTACAATGCGTACTTGAAGGGAATCAAGGGCTTGAACATGTCTCAGCATACGAATGTCGAGGTAGTTGGTACCATCAAACTGGTAGACTTTAACACCTCTGTTGAAGCCAAACATTTTGTAGCTGGCAGCGGCACCCTCAGCATCGGTGATACCATCTCGTCCAGTTGTACCAGTGACAGAGTCTTGGTTTGGTGTTGCCATTGCTGGTGATAAGTTAAAAACAAAGCTGGAAACTTGCAAGTTTTAAATACTGCTACAGTTGCTGCTGCTGCTGATGGTTGGCAATGGGTTTTTTGCAGGGGTTTTATACCCAAAAATTGGAGATGCTTTCAAAAAATGGAGACACTCTTCACAATTGGAGATAGTTTAAAAAATAGGAGATGGTTTAAAAAATAGGTGATGTTTCTTATCTCACCAATAGCGCAAAAATACCTATTGTAAAAGAGGCGTGTCTGCAGAAAATGGTGTCAAAACAATAAAACAGAAAAAACACGAATTTTCTAGAAAAAAACATTTTTATTTTTTAAGTTTACAATAAAAAAACACTGACATTTGCATTTTGAAATTTGAGTAAATGGTAATAGTAATTGTGAAAGATTAAGTTTAGAGGATGCAGGTATTAAAAAGCGGTCCACAAACTTCACCACCATAGCGTCATTATAGTCCTGGTTGTTAACTCAGTCCATAATAATGTTGCGAGCCATACCACTATATCTTTGGTATAGGTAAAAAAGACAGTGAGCTCCACAGGCCATGCTAATGTCACTTTGAACAACTCTAGGACAGCATTTTACAACACTAAAGTGCTGACGCACCCACAGATCCCAGTTTTTATGATAAAAGTGTGGGGGGTTTCCAAAGGAGTCAAAAAATTTGCATTTATTTTTGGAGTTGACATAAATGCACACCCAGTGCTCCCCTGGTAGGCGATCATTGTCAGTGTTTAAGATGACACTCATTGTGGGAAAGGGTTGCTTAATACATTCCAAGTGATTAGCCGGTAAAACACCCATAAAATATCCGGAATGGTTGTTGTCTTTAAGGGTGACACGCATACACTTTTCAAGTGTAAAATTATCCATGTTGTTGTTAATAAAGTTACTGTTTGATGATGGTTAATTGTCTGGTCCTGTCAATGTAGGCCTTTTTGCTAAAGATGGGATAGTACACCAGCTGTACGTTGTCTGGAAGTAGTTCTTTAAAAGTACCAGATATCTGAAGAATGCCTGACTTATAAGGCTGCATCATGTCTCCTCCGGCATTATTGGCGGTGAAATCAAAAGCTAGTAGGGTGTTACCGTGCGCATAATTAACTCGGGTGATGAGCGGTGCAGCTGCCACATTGGGGCCCGGGTCCAAATTGTGTAAAATCATGTTATAACCCTCCAAAAAGTCTTGATTGTCAAAATCAAAGTTTCGGGCTGCACCAGGCACATGCTTGTTATCGATGCTGGTGATAACACTGGTTAGATTAAAATGTTGAAAATAGAAGGGGTTCTTTTCGGCAACGCCATTGTATGCATCATGTGCCACAAAAACGCAGATGAGAATATTGGGCACCTTGCTGTTGAAGGGGTTGTTTAGAAAAAATGATATGGAACCTTTGGGAATTATGTGAGAGCCCATTTGCACATCCGGAAATTTAAAGCTAAAGGGGATGCGATAGAAATCCAGGTTTAGGGCATACTTGGCCAAGAGTTCATCCACCAATTTGTATTTTGTAAACATAAGGGTGATCTTTTCAATCTTGTAGTTGTATGTCTTCTGTCTGGTACTGTTGTAGTTGAGATAAAATCGCGGTTTGCTTCTCTGCAATTTTATCTTTATGTTTAACAAATTAGGTAGCACAGTACCTGTGCGTGAAATGTCTAGATGCAAAGGTACAATCAGGTTGTATGGTGTTGAGGTTTGCACATAGCGGTTTAGGGTGTTTACGGTGCTGCGCAATCCATCACTTGGGGTTTATAGTCATCAGTGACACCCTCCTCCAAATCAACATATCTTATAAAACCCTCCAGAGCGCCCTTTGTGCGTATTAGAGTGCTGTCCATATTTAACAGATTATCAAGGTGTGCTTTGTATGGATGTAGATTATTGTTGCTGGTGATTACGGTGTT
>JAAFCF010005748.1:250655-266979 GCA_013389785.1 Helicorthomorpha holstii
CCCAATAGTTGCTCCTCAAGCATCCCAAAAGTGCTCTACCAAACATTCAGGTGATTTTAAAACATTTAAATGACATTTTAAATATATCAATCACCAATTCTTTTAAAAACATTTTGCAATACAGTCGACTCTGCAATACAGTCGACTCTGCAATACAGTCGACTCTGCAATACAGTCGACTCTACAATACAGTCGACTCTGCAATACAGGCGATTCTGCAATACAGTCGACTCTACAATACAGTCAACTCTACAATACAGTCGACTCCTCTATACAGCTGCCTTGACTTGTTATTAAAAGATGCAATATTTTATTCTGTTTTTTTAAATTACATATGTAAGGGGCTTTTAAAACATTTAAATGACATTTTAAATATATGAATCATCAGTTCTTTTAAACAAATTTGCAATACAGTCGACTCTGCTATACAGTTGACTTGAATTGTTATTAAAAGATACAGTATTTTATTCTGTTTTTTAAAATTACGTATGTAAGGGGTTTTTAAAACATTTAAATGACATTTTAAATATATGAATCACCAATTCTTTTAAAAAAATTAACATTTGCAGTAACAGAAGTGCAAGTTAGTTGTATTGCATCTAGTTTAACGTTTATAAGCTGTTATTGTTAGTAATATCTTTTAGCATATATACGGTTGTATTTAAATCTCGTATGTAGGAGGGTTTTTAAAACATTTAACATGCTGTCTTGTATCTTTGAAGTGTAATTTCAATGTGTTTACAATGTAAAAACAATTCAAGTCAACTGTATTGTAGTCGACTGTATTGCAGAGTTGACTGTATTGCAAAGCCACGTCGACTGTATTGCAGAGTCAACTGTATGGCAGAGTTGCCTGCATTGCAAAGCCGCTTACATTGCAGACGCATTGTAGAGCCATCTGCATTGCATAGCTAGCTGTATTACAGAACGTCTGTATTACAGAGCATCTGTATTGCAGAGCGCCTGTATTATACAGAGCACCTGTTTTGCAGAGCGTCTGTATTATGCAGAGCGCCTGTATAGCAGAGCGCCTGTATTATACAGAGCTTCTGTATTGCAGAGCGCCTGTATTATATGGAGCGCCTGTATTATACAGAGCGTCTGTATTATTCAGAGAGTCTGTATTGCAGAACGGTTGTATTGCAGAATGGTTGCATTATTCAGAGCGTCTGTATTATTCAGAGCGTCTGTATAATACAGTCAATCAACATAACATCTTATACATGTGAAAAGAAACATGCGTTTTATATGATGAGACAGTTGAATTGTTTAATGATTTAAAGATTGGGGTAACTATTATTTTAGTTTTGCTGTCTAATATCCTTATACTTAATTATCCATTATACTTAAATGGTTCAAAGACTTGAGTAACTATTATTTTAGTGTCTAGTATATTTCACATATTTTAAAATGTTATATACGCCAGTCTCATATATTTCACATATTTTAAAATGTTTTAATGTTTATAATTAAATAGTTTAAAGACTTGGGTAACTATTATTATAGTTTTGCTGTCTCGTATATTGCACATATTTTAAAATGTTATATATGTTACATGCATTAATGATGTTAAGGAAGATTTTATATTTACCAAAATACAGCAGTCGTAACAACAAACTGGATGTAGCAGAAATAGTCGAAACAAGTTTATTCTCTTTCACACAGAGAACACAATGTGACCCTTCTCCATTTTACCGTATATTTATACACTTTTTATCTGGCTTGTGTCTTACAGGATTTTCATCCCTTTTATTGCCAAATTCACTTTATTCACAAACTAACCCAGCATTAGGACATCAACACCTGCATTCTTATTTTGGACGTCTTGGCTACTAATCTACTTAGCACCACAACAACAGCATTCCCCAACACCTACCTTTATTGTTTTACAACCATTTTTCTTTTCCCCCATTTCATTTATTTTAAATATTTTCTTGCCTTTAACCTTTCCTTATATAACTTGTTGGTTTCTCATCTCATAAGCGCATTTTCATATTTTACCATTAAGTTCATTCAATAGACCATTTCTTTTTTATAAACATTTATTTTTACAATAGATGCAATAGGACATTAACCATTTTTATTTTTACTCATTCACGACTCACAACATTTAGCTCGCTGGCTCTCTCTCTCTTTCCTCTCCCTCTCCCCTTTTTTTTCATACGCTCTCATTGTTTTAACTGTTTTCTTTTTTTAACTCTAATCCATGTTACTATTATTTTTTACATTTAACACTTTTTCATTTCTTCTTAATTTGATTTTTAATTGGTTATGTTTACAATGTTTACATGACTTAATTTTATACAACTATTTTTTACTTTACCACTTTTTAATTTCTTTTTAATTTCCCTTTAATTTCGTTTTTGATAAGTTAGCCACGCCTGGTAACCTCCCCGTTATTTTTTCGCCACGACATTGGCTGTTAATTTTTTTTACACTTTCCCATTGGCTACTACACTTTTTTTACGCTCTCCTATTGGTCCGTCGGAACGCTGTATCATACTACTTATGAGAACATATGTTACATGTTTAGTCAGTTTAATCATGTTAGCAAAGTTTAATTTATCATAACATAAGAAAGAGTGCATTATTAAAGTTTAAAATAATTTATTCTGATGTGTTAAAATCAATATGATTTAAAGAGTTTACATGATTTAATAGATAGCAGTCTAGCAAGCTTTATAGTTCACGTATATTTTTATAGATTTCAAATCATTTGTTTAATGTAGAGCGTATTTAAAGATTTCTTAATGCACTTTCAGAAATTTATTTTATAAAGCAATTTCTGGCTTAGTTTTAAATAAAGATATGTAGGACTGGCTGAATTTCCTTTAAATGGAAGACAATACATGAGAATTTTAAAGAAAGCTATTAAAAATTGGATTTGAACTACAAGAATGTAAAACTTACTGAATTTTACGAATTTTTAGTTTTAGAATTCTTAAAAATGTCAAACATTATTTTTAAAGAGACTCATAATAATTAAAACGTAATCAGAAATGGCGATTTATAAAATGTTTTTTTAGTCTAAATTGATTGGTTTAGAACAGCAATAAAGGTATGCATGCAGAAAGCATGCATTTAAACAAGGAATCAAAATTCATTTAAATGTAGACTTATTTAAAACTAGATTAAAATTAATTTAAGTTTAAATGTATTTTACTGAAATTCCACTGGAAGTAACATGTATAAGGTTTAGCAGAGATTAGAATCTTAGCTAGTTTCACAATTTTACGAGTCAATTGAGAGAGCAAAAAGAGGGGAAGTAAGAGCAGTCGTGAATTTAGTTAAAGCATGAAAAATTATAAAGTACCAATTCCTTTTAATATTAAAATACCTATATGATAATTTTAATTCTTTTACTCTATCCAATAGAATAGAAAGAATACATATTTAAATTATAGTTTACATTTTCAAAATTGCAGCAATAAACAAGTTAATTTTAATGAAGAAAAACTTAAATGAAATACATTTCTTACATTTTTGCTGATTTCTGGTGGGAGATGCTTACGACGATTTTATTTAGTTTTTTCAAACTAAATGCACTTATTTAAATTAAACTATTACTTGAAACTTATCACAAACTCGTGTTTGAATTAATTTAGTATTGGTTCACGTTAGAGTTCAAATTTTCTTCTTACAAGTCAAAAAGTTTAAATTTTTGAAAATTTAAACAAGTTACTTGAATGTAAATTGAGTCCAGAAAATTTCTGATTTTCTTAGAGAGCTGGCTTGCTGAGGTGAACTGTTGTGATTTTAGAGTTGAATACTGAATGTCTTTTTCAGCAAATTTTCAGCTCTATATATACTGGTTTGGACCATTGTTTTGGGTCCTAACCAATGAAAATGAGTAAAATGTTGTAATGACATAAATCTTTATTGGCCTTTAAAATTAAATTTTATCCCAAGCAGAGTTCAGCAAAGTTTAGTTTACAACAATCTTTACGATTGCAGGTGCCTGCAATTATACTGTTAACCTGCAAAATGTTTCTTAATTTCAAAATTTTCCAAGTTTTTAATTTGGCAATTGAGCAATCTGTTTATGGCAGCAATATAATAACATAAAATAAAATTTTTGTTTTACACACACAAGGGAGGAGGGAAAGAAGGAGAAGTAGAAGCGTGCGTAACGCAAATTGGAAGAGGGGAGAAAGCGAGTCGGCTTCCGTCTTCTGTTTAGACCTGCAGGGTCTTTATTAAACTTAAAACATTTATATAAACGTGCGAGAATCAATTTGAAACGTATTATACAACGACACCTAAATTAAATAAAATCAGGAGAATAACACCAATAAAATAAGTCCCACCCAAATTCCCATTTACAAAATTAGTAAGTTCTAAAATTTGATATTTACGATTTTGTTTTTTGACCTTGGAGACCAAAAGGAAGGAAGATTTAACTTTTCTTAAAAACGTTTTTCTTATTTAAAAAACGACACAATTTTAATAGTAAAATTTTGTTTAGTTTAATCAATAATTTTTCAATATACAACAGCTGCCTTTTTTGCTGGTTTCCAGTCTATAATACATCAAAGTTATTAGCACTGTTAGTAGTTAGGGTACAATCAAAGCCGGGCCAATTAGCGTTGAGCTTTTGGGCGCGAAATTTGAATCTGACCAATCAGAGAGCAAGATTAGGTGGTGGGCGTGCCTAAGTGGAAAAGTGGGCAGAGCCTACTGTTACAAATACCCCATGTTAAAGTCTCATAGTGACATCATAACTTCTTTTTGTGTTACACTGTATGAAACAACCCTGTATGTATGCGCTCTCAGCTGTTGTGTGTTAAATGGGTAGCGCATGCATATTGTAAGTATTATTGTATGCATATCAAAAGTATTATAACATATGGAATATTTCATTGGCTTTCGCTGGATCATGATTTTATTATAAAATTAGTTTTTAAATGTTATATACGTCGTTACCATCGTTACAAGAGTTGTGTAATATTGTATTAGTTAAAAATCAAATTCAATTTCCTGAATGGTTACCTAAAAGCGTTTGTCAAACGTTTAAAAAGTATACGAGAAAAGGTGTTAATTTTATTGAATATTTTTAATCTCAACAAAATAATAAGCGGACGGTTATACATTTTGTTTACATTGAAAAATAATCAGCGGTTATAGTTATATTTTTTATTGGTTAAAATTAATAACCGCTTCTACGTTTGTGTTTTTATTGAAAAAAAAGTGGTTATGTTTTTTTTGTTTTATTGAAAAAATAATATGTTGTTATGCGTTAAAAAAATTTATTTTTATATTAAAATAGTTGTGTTGCTTGAATGAAGTTACTTAGTTCTTGTACATTTGGCAGATCGATGATGTCAACATTTTTGTTCTCACTTTCAGCAGATGTCTGTTTTTGTTGAGTGGGTGATAAATCAAGAGGTTCATCATCATCTTTTTTATTTTGTTCAATTTTGGTAGATTTCTTGTTGTTTTTGTTGTTAGATTTTCTTTTTTTGTTGCATCTTCCTACCAATTTCATATTTTGAACCGGTTTGACGATTTCTTTTTGCTGTAAAACTTTGATGGGGGTACCCGTTTGTTGTTGTTGTTCTTTCCAGATGACAATCCTCGTTTACCACGAAAGGTATTTCTTTGAAGAATAATGGCATTATAGTTGTGTGGTATAATGCATGTATAAACACATATAAGTTGGGTGATACTGTCTCCTTGATTAATTAGAAAATTTTGCTTTCCTAAATTTATTAGAATAACGATGATTTCACCGGTGTAATCACGATCGATTATGCCCACTAATACGTGAATACTGTTATGAGCTGCTAATCCGCCCATAGCAATTTTCAGGTGATTGAATAACAATACCGGCATTGATTTGCCTAATTTCACAGGGGGGAATGTGACAGGTTACGGAGGAGTAGAGATCTAAGTCGGCCGAGTATAGAGTCAAACGGGTTGGTGGAAATGTTTGACCATTAAGCGGAGCCCATTCCAACGTTAATGCCATTTTTAAAAAATTATACATATATTTTCTGAGGAAGATGTTTAACATCACACAAAATCTGTTGAAATAAGGTGAAGGTGTAAACAATTTTCGAATTTATAGTCTTGTAGATGTGAAGTGTTTATAGGAGAAAAAATAGGGGGGAAGAAAATAATTTTTTTAAAAAATAGTGAAATTACTTTTTAAGAAAAGGAAAGAGTTAATTGTTAACATGATATTGTTTTGACGGACAAATATGTACAAATATAAGGGGTTAGCTTAAAAGCGTTTTGACATGTGTGAGGTAAAAATATTTTTAACCTTACGGCAGTTAGCTAAGTGTTGTTGAAATATCTAAAGAAAAAAAAAGAAATAGGATAAGAGTATTTCAATTTTTATAGATGTTAATATAAATAAAAGAGGGTTGGTGACGTGAGAAAGGAGAAAAATGAGGAAAAAAGGTTTAAAAATAATATATCAAATAATAAGAAGAAAAATATATACAGAAGAGGGCGTGTTCTTGTTGTAAAATGTGGTTTAATAACTGTGAAGGCATGGAACATACATGTGAGCAATAGAGTAGTTAACAGTTAAGAGACTAACAGTGAAGTGAAGCATATGCGCTATATTTTGGACCTTAGTAAAAGTAGGTCAAAAGAGCAGATGATCAGAAGGGTCAAAGGTTTGCCAGTGTTGTAAAGGTATTTTTAACACACCCCTTCAATGGCATAATCTTAATGAAAGTTAAACAAAATATCAAAAATTAAATCTAAAAACTTAATTATGGTTGATTGTAGTAACTCCCATTTTCTTGTTAAATTGCTCATGTTTTTGCAAGAAGAGACCCTTGCTGAGAACGTCAGCTGTCATATCCATTGTCGGCAAATACTGAATCTTTACAATCTCATCCTGTTGAGCTTCTTGTATAAAATGGAATCTTACATCTATATCAGTGGTTCCCAAATGGGTGCTACCGCCCCCTGTGGGCGCAGCATTGATCCAGAGGGGCGGTGATGGCTACAGTTTCATTTTGGGGGGCGATGAATACCTGGATGGGGGCGGTGGTAGTTTAAAATTTAGAAAATTTTTAAAATTAAAAAATGTAGACAAGGTCCTATCGAAATGGCAATGTAGCATATTAATGCTACATAGCCTATTATTACTGTGTAGCATATTAATGCTATGTAGCATATTAATTCTATTCTACTAATTTACAAGAATAGCTTAAAAATGGTACTTATTTGTAAAGCACTTTTTTATTCCTAAGCATGTATTTAAAAAAACATTTTCAGCAGTTGAAATAGCAGCAGTTCCCAATAGTTGCTCCTCAAGCATCCCAAAAGTGCTCTACCAAACATTTACTGGTAGTTAACTTGAATCTACTTACTTTAACTATAACTTAAATGTGCTTTAGCTTCTTAAAATATACATTATTAGTTTCTGAATAAACCCAAAAACAATTTGTCATAAATTAAATTGAATGACATTCTATATTGGAAACAAATAATTTATTTTAGGTGCAGGTCATTGATAGGTTTTGTGTCAATTTAGGGTGTACCGCAGTTTAGAAAAGGTTGGGAACCACTGCAACATAGTGTGGTGACCTTGAATACACCATGTGGAATTATTTTGGAATAATATTAGCAATTGCAATACACACTTTTTAAAAATTAATGAAATCTTGATAGCCATGGTTCCCAAAATGAGTGCCACAACAAGCTTACACTAAGGGTGCTGCAGCAAAAATCATGTAATAGCGGCTAAAAATTATGAAGCTTGAAAAAAAAGGCTTTACAGATAGCTATTTTAGCAAAAACTGTGCAATTATCAAAATGAGACTAAAAGCCATTTTGTTTCAATGGCAATTTGTCTCATTTATTTTGTTTTGTAAAAAAAGCTAATATAAAGTAAAAAACAGATTCAATAACAAACAAATATAATCTTATATCAAATTACAAGGTACATGTCATGTATTAAATTGAACATCATTATTTTTTATGTGGAAAAATGAGACCTGTCATTTGACCAGTAATGGTAGGAATAGGTATAACTCAGATGTTGGTAGTGTTAAATGTGAATTATAGGGGTGCCAAAAACTTATTTTAGCTCCACAAGAGTATCATAGCAAAAAGAAAGTTTGGAAACAACTGCTATATAAAAATGAGACTGAATTAATACCAATTTTTTTGGGGGGAGCGCTAAACAAATTTTTTCCTAAAAGGGGGCGGTAGGCCAAAAAAGTTTGGAAACCACTGATCTATATGCTTGGAGCTGGAGTGGTGAACGGGATTTGCAACCAGTTTTTTGGCACTCTGGTTGTCGTTATAGATGGTTGTTGGTCCCGGTTTTAAGTCCCCAATTTCCTTCAGGAAACTATGTAGACTTATGGCTTCACTTGCAGAGTTCGAGATGGCCATGTATTCAGCCTCTGCTTAAGAGGGCAACGGTTCGTTGTTTTTGAGCAACCCAGCTCACAGTGAATCCGGAGAGTTTAAAAACATAGCTGGTTTGGGAATGTCGGTCATTCAAGTCGCCGACCCAGTCAGCGTCAGCAAAACCAGTCAGTTGATCGTCAGACTTCACAAACTTATTGACTCAATGCGCTTACAGCGTAGGAGATTCCTGGTCTCGTAAAAACTGCTAAGTACATTAGTGAACCTACCAAACTTTGGTACGGGAAGCTTTTAACTTCTTCCTTTCTGTTCTCAAATTTGGTTTCAGATCGTCTCAGCTTGTGGTTAGTGTCGAGCGGTGTGGCAATTGGTTTGCTGTTTTCCATGTTGAATCTCTTTAGTATGTCATTTAAATACTTTCTTTGATCCATGGTGATAGACATTTCATGTTGTTTGAAGTTGACACCTAAGCAGTAGTTTATAGGTCCAAGGTCCTTCATCTCGAAAGTCGTCATCAGGTCATTTTCAGTTGATTCATGGAATTTAAGTTAGAGGCACTTATTAGATCATCAATGTATATACCTACTATGGTGATTTTCCCTTGTGGTTTTTGTAGTAAACACAAGAGTCTGCATGGAGTGGTTTAAGGCCAAGTTTTCTTAATTTTTCATCAAATTTCTTCTACCATTGCCTGCCACATTGTTTGAGTCCATACAGCAATTTCCGTAGTTTCAATACTTTTCCATTTGCAGATCCACAGATTTCATCGAATGATTCTGGCTTCTCCATGTAGATTTCTTCATCTAGGTCGCCGTTCAGGTATGCAGTGATGACGTCCATTTGATGCACAATTAAATCATGTTTGACGGCAAGTGCCATGATCATACGGATGGATGTGGCACGGGCTACTGGAGCAAAAGTTTCATTAAAGTCAATACCTGGTCTTTGTAAGAACCCTTTTACAATGAGTTGAGTTTTGCTCTTTTCGATGTTGCCGCTGGAGTTGAACTTTGTCTGGAATACCCATCTGCTGCCAATTGTTCGTTTATGTTGTGGTCGATCTAATTCCTCTCAAGTGCCATTTCTTATGAGTGCATCGTATTCAGCCTTGAGAGCCTGTTGCCAGTCATTTGCGTGTTCCCTTTGAAGTGCAGCTTTCGCCGTTGTCGGATCTTCATGTACAGTTAAATTGATGATTTTGTCAACAGTGTCCTCATTGTTGACCTCAGGAACCATCTGGTATTCTTTGCGTGGGTATCCTTTTCCACCTGTACGGATAAGCTTTAATCATCCCCTGCCTCTCACCATTTGTGGCTCCTGGATGTCAGTCTGCTCGTTGATTACCTGGTGATCCGGGTTGTCGATATCAGAGTTGGACAAATCAGCGCCATCAGTTGTGTAGGGCAATGCTGGTGCATCAGGAATTGTTGTAAACTCAAAGAAGTCTTTGTCATCGTCAACGTCACTGGAATCTGATGTATCTGTGTACTGTCCTGGTTGATCAATGAACTTGATTGATCAAGGTACATCACAGCTTTTAATTATTTTCTTTATAAATGGGTTGTGGAGTGGAAGCGTGTATTATGACATGTGGTATATGACAAAAAAATAAAGTCCAAAGAAAATGTATAAAAGCATTTGCTCAAGTGATTTTGTAAAAATTATTTTTGTGAATGTTTGTATATGCTGTTTTCTGAATAATAATAATAGTTAGAAGTGGTAGAAAAAGAGTGCCATTATGATGGGTCTGCATTGTTTTGATATTGCAATTGGCAGAGCACAGCAGTTGTTAATATTGTTAGTTTTTGTATTAATTGATCACATGTTGGAGTTGGTGGCTGAAAAGAGTAAATTTTATTCAACAACTTTTAGCAGTAACGAAACGAATGATAATATTAGAGCGTATGGGTTAAAAGTTAAACCGTTAACCGTGGTTAGTGCATATTTTCATAGCGATAAAGAGTATTTGAAAAAAGATCAATGTTGATGGTTAAGAATTTGAAATATGTACAAATATATGGTGTGCAGATATAAGGGTGGTATAATACAGTCTTTTGATGCTAACGATTGCGTTCTGTTGGATTCTTGGGATAAGTGACTACAATATCAGGTGAAAGCTAAGGAGTTTTTTTATATATTTGTAAGGAAGGTGACGACTACCTGAATGTCAAACGTAGAGGCATCATCATATGCCATTATTTGGAAAAATTATTTTGACAGGTAGAGGATGAAATTTTTGCGGAGATCAACAGATGTATGTGAAACAGTGAGAATACAATAATACCGCCTGAAAATGTGCCATTTTTATATGCTCAATTTTTATCGATTTGGTGGAAGCATTTTATTAAAAATATGTACAGTAAATTAAATACGCCGGAGGAACGTTGTTCTGTGGAAGAGATGTAAAGCGAATTGTGTAAGGAGTATGAAAATTACGACGGACTGTTGGAATAATTTAAGGATTGCGGATTAACGGCTGGTGAATTATTTTTCATGGTTCAACGAGGTCATTATATGCGGTTGCATTGTTATGAATCTGGCGATATGGTGCAACTACTTAAGGTGATGTTAAAGGATGTGGAAGAAAGTGTGGATGGAAATAGATATCATTGGCCAGATTTGGAGAATTATAATTGGAGTGATGATGGGCAAAACTCAAATTTATGAGCCAAAGATGAGGTGCTTTTATGGTTACCTGCTCCTCTAAATATGTCAACTGGTGGCAATAATACTACAGGAACTGTTGGCGGTGGTATTAATCGAAATAATGTTACTACATCTTTAAATGTTCCTCCTCCTCCTCCCTTGTCACCATCAATATCTGAGAAATCATCATATGACAAACCTTGCTACGTGTATGTGTAGCGGGTGGTGATACTGATTTGGCGGTGGATTGTGATGTTGAAGGTAATGATGATACAGGGCTGTCCAGTGATAACGGTAAAGGTATGGGCATAAGAATGATTTCACCGGATATTTTCTTTTTTTGTCGAGAAGTTGCTGATGTTGCGGAAGTCGATGGTAGGGTTGTAGAATAAATATTTGCCGGCGGAGATAGATGCGCATTTTCTGGTGTGTTAAATGTGGTGTTAAGCGGTGGTTGATCTTCATTTGCTGTTGTTAAAGATATTATTGACTTTAAAGTATGTTCATTTTGACACAACTGCTCAAGTATTTGATTAAATGTTCCACTAGTTCATGGTACTGCCGCATGCGATGTTGTAAAAATAATTTGGATTTTTTTCCTAAAAGCTTAGAAATTTGTAGTTGTGTTTTATAAAGTATCTGTTCCAAGGGTGAGGGTGTAACACCTAAATTGATGGTAGATTTTACGAAATTTCGCAAATTAGTGCTTGTTGGTGTTGTTTCCTCTAATTCTTTTTTATTATTATGGTTGTCATCAGGAGTTGCGGTGAATGTTGTCGTAATTTTCTGTAATCCTCTACATCCACAAGCATTATTTTATGTACCATTTTTTTTAAAATTTAATTAACGTGTAGGAATAAACAATGAGGCTAAACAAGCGATGGCAGGACCTAAAATACCAATTAAGGGACCTATAAAACCTCCATGCTGTGACATTAGTTGACGTTTCTGAGGACATGACAACTTTTATTCTGATAAATGCCGAATAATGTTGCCATATTTATGTCAATGACTTAAACCCTTTTTTTTACCCATATACTTGTTACGATAATTAAGACAAAATTCTGACATTTTATCTACGGCAACAGGTGATAAACGTTGACAATAGGCGGCCTGTTGTTCAGGTTGGCCTTTGAGATGCCGTAATATTTCTAATTCCTGTAGGGGTGCTGATAGGTGGAAGGGGTGACATGATCCACTTTTTATCAAAGTTGAAACCCCCTGACGGCAGCGGCGGCGGCAGCGGGTGTAAAGAGTGGGAGGTTAGATGACGTCATTGTGGGTGTTGTTGAGAAGATTTCTTCTTTTTTATCCTCGTTTGTAGGTTACATCTTGCACGTGGCCGATGATGGGCAACCATAATTGTTTGCGTTTAATAAGGGTAGGGTGTAAGGGGTTATAAATTGATAGGGTTGATTATGTTGTTCTCTTACTAACTCGAGGGAATAGATGGTTTTTTTAAGATAATTAACTTCTTCTTGATTAAGTCATCCACCACTATTAACAGCTTTAATTAGTTGAACGAGAAATAAAATCTCCAATGTCAAGGTGACAACTAAGACAAATAGTGTAGTGCAATTCTTTAAATACTTTTAAATGTTTGTGGTGGTTCTTTTTATTGTTGTACATTGTTATTATTTGACAATTTTATTGGTACTGGTTGTACTACCTATTGGTGTGTCAAGGTGAATGGATGATATTTCACCATTATCAACATCGGTTGAGGATGAACTACTACCTCCATTACCAATGCCAATGTGCGTATAAATATTTTCTAAAATGTTAGGCAGCATGATGTTTAATCTTTTATTTCGTTAACCTGTGGTAGAGAGCTTTTCCTAAATAGGCAACAGTTTCTTCACCTTACTCAGGTAGGTGTGTTGGGCATGCTATCTATAAATAAATAGGTGTATCCCTGACGTGTGACATCTATATTTGCCTGTTCAAATTCTTTGGCCAATATGCCTTCCACCTGTTGACCAAAATGGCGACATTGTTTGCTGTCACGTGGACTTTTGAATAGAAAAAATATTTTGTATTCAAACTAATTGTGCGACTTTTGTTACCTCTAGGAAATAAATTTTGATTAAAAAGAATGACGCTTATATTGTCATGATGACTACCTTTTGTAAACATATCTGAAATAAATTTATTAGATTGACACTTGATCATCAAATTGTCAATAATAATTAAAAAAATTAAAAAAAAATAAATAAAAAGTTTTTAGCTGTTTATCATCTGTAGGAATTTCATCCAATAAACCTTTGTGTAAATTGTTCAAAACTTGTTTATTGTCGTATAAAGGTTGATATTTACCATAGCATATAATGAGTTTATCAGGAGGCGGTGAAATCATTTCATTTAATTTATGCAAACATTTTGTTAAATATACCGTTTTACCACATCCTGTAGGTCCTGCAAAAATGCAAGTAAAAGGATGTAATAATTTTACGTCATATTTTTTATCTAAAAAGTAATAAGGTTTTTTTTTGCTAATTTTTTACATAATGTTTTTTAAAAAATTAATCGCTTTCTCTTAGACTAACTGGTAAATGGTTTAATTAGACTTTTACAGCTTCTATTTATAATATCAACATGCAAAAAAATAATAAAAATTTTATTTAAAAAAAACATATTTTTTTATTAATATAAAATTTTAAAAATATTTGTTTACATAATTATTTTATTTAATCGACATATTGCTCATTATTTTAAAAAAATGAAAAAATGAAAACTAGTTAAATAATTAATCATCATCAATAGTGATGATTTCCGGATTGCTGTTGTTAACATGACGAACAGCGGGTGTATATCTACAACTATTTTCACTTCTAGAAGCCGATGACTCTCCCAATAAAGAAGATGTAGACGCACCGCTACCATCCACAATGTTGGTGACTAATTTCTTTTCTACCAAATACGGTTTTACACAAGCAACAGGAGGGGCATTTTTCTTCTTACCGTTAAAACTTTTCTTAGATTGATGATTATCATCATGATTGGTTTTTGGAGCTGCTGCTATTCCATAACCTTTATCATCATCATCATCTGGCAGACTTGCGGTGTCATCATCTGATAAAATGTCATTGTTATTATTTGTAATAGCGTCTAAAGGTTGATATCGAACTGCCTGTGTTGTTTTGGGTTTTAAAGGTGGCAGATTTTCCTCCTCTTCATCGTTTTTGCCGGCGCTGTTGGTAAATATAAACTGCATGGCCTGTGCTGTACATGGTCCGCCTTTGTTTTCATTAGGATGCAGCATGGCAAAAGCTTGGTCGATCAAGGGTATCAGTTGTTTTAATTGTACCCAACTTTCTTGGGTAAAGTTTAGGCCTGTACACCATACACTTTAACGGGGCACGACATCATCCAAAGTTGTGGCAGAATTGAAAACACGTTCCAACGCTCTTAATTCTAAGAATTTTTGTTGCTGATAGGTATAAATTTTTAAACCTCAATTATATCCAAAGATTTTATAGCCAGCAATTTGACCCTCCATATTGCTGACGGATCGATAAAGTTCGTTGGCAGGTGTGGTATAACATCCATTTTCGCCAAATTGTTGAGTCAACATTGGCCGCTGGATTGAAGATCCTGCAACATTTTGTGGCGAATAATTATATTTGCCATTCATTTTTGCTTGACTTTTTAAAAAAAATTTTCTTAAGAGAGAGTTGTTACGCTTTTAAACATTATTAAATAAATGATTATTAAATGTGCAATGTGCGTGGTTTTTTATTGCTAAAATGTTTGAAGTTATGGGGGTAATAGGGTGCTTTTATTTACTTTAGAAGAAATATCTGATAGATAACTACAACAAAAGTGTAAATTTAATTTGATTAATTTAAGAGGTGTCAAAAAAAAGGTTAAAAGGTTTTTCAATTAACTGTCGTTTCTCTCTCCTCTACCTCCTATAAGTAGTTAGGGTACATCCTAAGCCGGGCCAATCAGCGTTGAGCTTTTGGGCGCGAAATTTAAATCTGACTAATCAGAGAGCAGGATTGGGTGGTGGGCGTGGCTACGCCAAAAAGTGGGCGGAGCCTACTGTTACAAATGCCCCATGTTAAACTCTCATAGTGACGTCATAACTTCTTTTTGTTGTACACTGTACGAGGCAACCCTGTACGTATGCGCTCCCAGCTGTTGTGTGTTAAATGGGTAGCGCATGCGTAGCGTAAACGTAGCCGCTACGTGTTGTCGATATTAATCTGATTACGCTCCGCCCCGATTAGTTACAGTTTTAATAGCTTACATGTGTTTTCTTGAGTTTGTTGACCTTGAAATGTTTAAATTTTTTTATGCAGTTGTTATTGTGTTTGGGTTAAAGAAAGGAATGTGTTAAGTGTTTTATGTAATATGATTAATAATGAAAAAGGGAAAACAATAATGATTCATGTACTTGTCATTGTGGGGAAATTCTTTTTTAACACAAGTGGTGTTTAATTGTGTGTTAAAAGTTATATGGTTTTTCATTAGAAAGTGTTCAGTGTAATCGAAAGCATGGCTTGGTTAAAGTTAAAGACGTATGACTTCAACAACTTGGATATAAGACCATATGGATTTTTCAGTTCGGATAGTTTGCAAAAAATGTATGTGGGATGCCATGATCGTAAAACTAAGTGTATTTTGTTAATTGAATATGACACTTTGACACAACGGGTAAATTATATAATTTTTGATAAGTCGGTGGTTGAGGAGCAGCATATGTTGTATGTGTGTGGATTGTCATGGGGAGAAGATGTAATCGTGGTTACCCGTGAGATACATGATGCTGATGTTTACGACCCTATCTATTTGAGATATTGTTATGTCGTATTTTATCGTGTTGATTTTAAGAAGCGGGAGTTGAAGGAATTTTACCAGTTGAAGTCCGGTAAAGTTAATGCGTGTTTGATTAAAAACAATGTCTTTATAATATAAAGTTATGAAGATACGTTTACAAAGGCCATAACGATTGATACAACATCTGGTGAAATAAAAGATATAACTTTTGCGCGTTTACTTCCGCTATTTAAATTTCCTGCTGTCATTAATAATACGCAAATGCAGGTATTGGGATCACAAATTTATATTATGGTTTGTGCTATGGGCCAAAAAATAAGACGCCAATTGACACGTTTATATGTTTACGATACACTAGATGGACGTATTAGTTATAAAGGGCAGACTGGTGTTTCTTTTCGTCGTTTTTACGGTATTACGTCGGATAAAAGGTTGTTTGTACGTTTTAGCGTTTATAATAATATTTACATTGTCGATGAAAATTTTACGGTATTGCAGGCAATTGTTAATAGTTATGAATCGTTTAATTGTTGCGTCATTAATAAGCAAATTTATGTGT
>JAAFCF010005748.1:311378-342468 GCA_013389785.1 Helicorthomorpha holstii
ATGAAGCATTTTAATAAGAAAATCATAGTTTCAGTGGTTAAATTCAATGTGGCATGTAAGATCAAACACAGAGACAAGAAAAAGAAAATCTTATAAACCAAAAATTTAAATATTTCTTTGGAATGGAAATAATTTGGAGATACACACTTTGTACACAAAAGCTATTTTGACAAATTTCATTTTACTACACTTTTTTTGAATTATTTTCTATGAAATAATATTTAAAAAAAAAACATCCAGAATTATTCAGAAATACTCAAAAATAAATTCAAAAAAAGTCTTTCAAATATTCATAGATTTACTCATGAAAAAAATGTAATCCAAAAATAAAACCAACAAGTTCAAAACAATAAACCACTAAACACAATAATAAACTAAAAACAATAATTAAATATGATTTTAATGAACTTTGATATTTAGTTTAATTAAAATTACAAATTTAAAGGACAAATAAATAATTATAAATACAGTTTTAAAACTACAGAAAGAATTTCCTTGATAGAAATGAAGTTAAGAAATCAAAATTAATCGTGAAGATTCTACCAGCAATACTTAAGAAATTAAGATTAATCATGAAGATGTTACTGCCAAGACCAACACAAATGATACACTTTCTCAATGAACTATTTATTGTTTTTATGATTAGTTAAAATAAATTAATAGTTAATTAGAAAATCCTTAATAGAAAAATATGGATTGAAAAAAACAAAAACCAGATTGAATAATGAAGTTACAAATACAATTCAACAATTGCAATGAAAGATTTTTTCAAGTTAAGAAAAACTATTAAAATTGCAAATTTTATCATTTTGTAATTTAATAATTAAGTTTTTTAATTTAATAAAATTAATATTTAAAAATCTTTTCTTAATTTTGTTTACACACAAAACAGTAACAATAATCATATTAAAATTACATTTTTTTTGACATTAAGAAATGTAAAAGAAAAATGCATATTTCACTAAACTATATTCAATTTATGAGATGTAAAACAATCTTAAAAAATCTTAAAGAAATTAATAAACTACAAGATTTTAAAACAGTAAAAAATACTAATTAGGATGTTTTCCAATACAGTACTTTTTAGCATCAAATAACTAATTATAAATTCAATTAATAATTAAATATGGTTTTAATTATTTAGTTTACTGTAATAATTATTTCAACTAATGTTACCAAATCATTATTTTTAAAATGGAAAATATGGAAATTTTTTCATTTGTCAGATTAATTTAAAATAAAGCAATAATTTCCATCAAATATTCAAAACAAAATACCAATCCTAATAATAAGTACTCAATCTTTAGTCAAATCTCAACAAAAACTATCCAATCGCAAAAACCAAAACACCAATTTGTTAAAATATAGTTTCTTCTTATTTTCCATTAAAAATAAAACTTAATGAAATGATGAAATTGGCAATTAAAACAAAGTAAAATCAGAGTAAAATCAAGAGAGAAATAAGTATTGTATATCACGAATTGGTTATTAAATTAAGATTTTCATCCAACAAATGACTTTTGAAAATAAAATGTCACTTGTAATACACAATATCAATTTTGATAAATATTTCCTGTTAATCTTTAAAGAAATGATGTTATAAAAATTAAAAAGAAGAAATAATGTAAACCATTAAATTTAAATAAAAACTACAAATCTTGGCCATTTAAATTTAATCCAATACTCTTTTTCATTTTCCTAAATTGTTTAAGACACCTAAATAACTTTTTTTTAAAGTTTAAATCTTTCTTATAAAACCAGTCAAAAACCAAACCAAACCCAACGAGATAGAAATATTGCTAAAATAAACATAAACTATTGGTTTATGGGATAAATTGTTAAAGTTTAACTACTTTAACTACAAGAAAACTAATTAAAATGCAAATTAAAAGGTGTTAATTCAAAATGTAAAAGAAATGTAAATACAATGGACAAAGTTTTACATTTTTAGCTAAGAAAAAAATCAGACCTTCAGGAAAACTCTTTAAAGATTTATCAAACGAAACAAACAGACAATGGCAATTGATCAATATTTAAAGTGAAAGTCATTGAACTAGTCGTTATTTAATCTAAATTACTCAGAAATTAAAAGATAGTAAATATTACAACAAAAAAATTCAATAGATTTTTAAAATATTGATCATAATAACAAAAATTTAAAAAATAATCATTGTTCAAAATAAAACACATGGTTTCTTGAGCTTTTACTTAACTTTTAGAAACAAAATTAGATAAACTTTAAATGCTATTCTTGACTTCAAGAAAACTAGTTATATTTGAATGTATAAATGCCAATGGCGTTTATGGATATAGATAAGATTAGAATGTTGAATTTTTAACCAAAAATGTTGAATTTCTTAAATTTTATTGTGGATTAAAACTTGGACTTTAAAAACTTTATTTTTGAGAGTTTAATTAATTGGACTAATTAGTTTTAATACCAATTTAAATTTTTGCAGTTACAACAGTAAATTAACCACTGAAATTAACCACTAAAACATGCAAATTTTCTTTGTACAAAAAAAATCAATTAAAAATTAAGACAAAAACAAAAGAAACTTTCACTTCAGTTTGAGAAATGCCTAACTTTAGTTTAAAACTATTATAAACCATTTAAAACCACCATGTGAAACAACACACAGAGATGTGAAGTTAAATGAAATAAAAAACATAATTAAATATTAATTTTAATATAGTTAGTTAATTTCAATGACCAATACAGAAATAAATGACAAAATTATTAATTATTACATAAATATTCAAATTAATCCACGTAGAAATTGTAAATGACGCATTTTTTAAAATAATTATTAAAAAAAATTAAAAAACTTCATCAATTAATTGAATTTATTGTTTTTTGTATATTTGATTAGTTTTAATATTACGATTTTTAATAATGAAGTGATTATTTAAAGAATTTAAAAATTGACTTAAGAAACTTTTTAAGTATTCATCAAATTAAACTTCTTAAGAAAATTATTAAAGAAATGAAATTTAAAAGATTACAACCGCAAAAACAAACAACATATTTAACCAAATTCAACTTCAATGTAAAAAGATTTAATCAAATGTGTTTTAAGTAGTTGCTGCTTTAATTAACCAATATACAGAAATAATTAAACCAAATAATCAGAATCTAGAAATTAAATTAATCCAAAATACTGATTCATTGTTACAGAAAATACAAAAATGAAATGATTTTAAATGTAAAATATTTGCTGATTTAAATAAAAAATGGAAATTAAAATGTTTTAATTAGAAATGCAAGTCTGTGGTCTCCATTTTGATCATTTACAATAACCAATTCATTACATTTAAATATTTTCTAAAATAATATTTTTGTAATTCAGTTTTAACTTGGAAAATAAATAATGCAAATTCATAAATAAGTAAAACAAATGTCAATTTATGTTAAAGAACTCTGATTACGTCAATTTCGATGACAAATATGTATAATAATTGTTTTTTGTTTAATCATGTGAAGAAGTGAAAATAAAATTTGAATACAACTTTAATAAATTAATACAATTTACTATTCAAATAAAATAGAAATAAATAACACAGAATCAACCACATGACCTGAATCTTTACTCTCAAATATAAAGTAATGCAATAAAATTAAACATAAAAATCTTAAACGTCAAAGAAACAAACATTTTTAAACAAAGAAAATTAATTAATCGTAATTAAAACAATTGCAACTAAAATCACAGTATTCTAAAAAGTAAAATGATTTAACTACACTTCATTGAGTGACTGTGTAAATGACATAATTAGACTAAATCAAACTAATCAATTTAAAAAAACTAATTAATTTCTAATTTAATTTATATTAAAAAAAACAAGACATTTTTTTATTTTTAAATAAATAATAATTTCAGCAAAGTAACAAGTAATAAGCTATTGATTAATTGTTTTGAAGAAACAGAAAAGTTTAAACTTTTTAATAAACTTTAGGAAGCAAAGAAATGAAATTTAAAAAATTACAACCACAAAAACAAACGACATGTATGATTGTTAACCAAAATCAACTTGAATTTAAAAAGATTTGATCAAATGTGTTTTAAGTGGTTGCTGCTTTGATTAATCAATATAAAAATTAATTCAAATTACTAAGAAAAATACATTTATTCAAAATACTGGTTCATTGTTACAGAATATACAAAAATTAAACAATTTTAAATTTTAAAAAAATCTAATTAAAAATGAAAATGTTTTAATTAGAAATGCAAGTCTGTGGTCTCCATTTTGATCATTTACAATAACCAATTTCTTACAGTTAAATATTTTCCTAAAATAATATTTTTGTTAATTCAGTTTTAACTTAAAAATAACGCAAATTCATAACCAATAAATAAATGTCAATATATGTTAAAAAAACTCTGATTACGTCAATTTCGAAGACAATTATGTATAATTGTTAATTTTAATCATGTGAAGAAGTGAAAACCTGATTTAAATATAACTTTAATCAATGAATTTAAATTAATATAATTTACTTTTCAAATAAATAAGAAATAAATAACAAAGAATCAACCTTATTTACAGAATTTTTACGCTCAAATGTCAAGTATTGCAATAAAATTAAACATCAAAATTTTAAACGTCAAATATCCAAAATTAAAATAGTAAAAATTAATTATAAGTAATTAAAACACCTGCAACTAAAATCACAGTAAATTAAAAAATCAAATGATTTAACTAGACATCATTGAATGACTAAATGATATAATTACACTAAATAAAACTAATCAATTTCAATACAAGTTTAATACAAATTTACTTCATAATCAAAAAAGCAAGCAAAGTTTTTAATTTTTAAATAAATAATAATTTCAGCAAAGTAATAGCAAATCAAACCATTTAAATTTTTAGTGGTTACTGCTTCAATTAATCAATATAGAAATGAATTCACATTAGTAGTTAGGGTACAATCTAAGCTGGGCCAATCAGCATTGAGATTTTGGGCACGAAATTTGAATCTGACCAATCAGAGAGCAGGATTGGGTGGTGGGCGTGGCTAAATGAAAAAATGGGTGGAGCCTACTGTTACAAATGCCCCATGTTAGTAACGTCACAACTTCTTTTTGTGTTACACTGTATGAGGCAACCCTATACGTTTGCGCTCCCAGCTGTTGTGTGTTAAATGGGTAGCAAAAATGGAGAGCTCTGCATTTGTTGATATTAGTCTGATTATGCTCCTCCCCTATTAGTTACAGTTTTAATAGTGTACATGTGATTTGAGTTTTTTGACCTTGAGAAAAAAGGTAATTGAGGAAGGTAATAAAATATCTTAAGAGGGGGTGTGTGTAGACAGTTATGTTTATATAATCTTTTTTAAAAGTGATGTTATCGATTTTTAATTAACTTTGTAACAGAGGTTAATCGTTATTTAGTAAAATAATGCATGCATGTCTTTTATTATAAAGTGATGTCATCAAATATATTTAGTTAGTTAAAAAATAAATTTTACGCAATAATAATAAAATACTCTTTTTTTGTATTTTCAGGATTTATTTTATTTATATAAATTAAGAAATCGTCTGGATGAATGTAATCCACTGTACACACGCAAATAATCGTTTCTTTCACGACGGTTGCGGTTATAAAAAATTATACGACAACTATTGAAAAATTGCGGATAAGTATATCCTTTGCTAGCGGCCATGAATAATTTTTCTGTTAATTCTTTTTCGTTAACATAGGCATTTAAAATATTTCTTTGAACAGGATTTTGATGATTGACATAGTTTGTGAGATTTGATAGAAGCTGATTAATATGGTGAGGATTGCTTGGTGGTGGGTAATCTATTAAAAAAAATTTTTTAAAAAAATATTTTAATATTAATAATGTTTTTATTTTTTTTAATAGTTTACTTACTTGGTGTGGCTGTTTCGACGTTAACTGTTGCGTAATCAATTCGAACAGGTTCAATTGGCGTCGTATTGGGAGTTGGTTGTGAATGGGTGCCATCATTAATATATTTGGACATGTTTAATATGTAAACTAAATAAAAGAAAAAATGTTTTAATTTAAAAAAAAATTTTTAGTTTTTATAAAAAAAAATTACTTACCGTTTGTATTATCGTTGATAATATTGTTGTCAATTTTGAAATGATGATTTAATATATTTAAAATTGCGGTGCGTTTAGCGTTAAAATTTAAACAAGTAGCACATTCTTTTAATAAACATGCTTTTAAGTATCCTGAAATAAAATTGAATTTTTGAAACATATCTTGGAAGTTGTGTAGTATGTTTTTGTCGATATCGCATAAAGGCGGCACATTAATAATTTCGATATGTGGTATTTTATTCTTGGTGGAACGTTCCGTACTTTTTGAAAGGAAGTCGTCTGCGGTATTCATATTTTTTTAAAAAATATTAAAACAAGATTACGTATTTGTATCTTGATCAAACTTACTTAACTGCTTGCACACTATTTTTAAGACTGGTGTTAGTTATATACCATCCGTCAAAATAAAAGAGTAAGTACTTGGTCATTGCAGCAATTTGTAACATGAGGCCTTTTATAATAGTAAGAGGGAGGTGTTTTGTTTTATAAAAGTAGTGTGAATGTTTTCGTTAGCAATAGTTTAGTTGGAAAATAAGAGAGGGAACTGGGTGATGAATATAAACAAATGGGAGTTGATTTAAAAATAAATATATATATACGAACACATTTGAATTGCAACACTTGGTTAAAAACGTTTTTAAAAGAATTGACAAGTGTTTCAACGGCTATATACAATATGGAAGTGGTAAGTGTCTTAAGATTTTTATTTTATAAAAATTAAAGATACAAAAATAATGTTTTTTAAAAATAATTATTTTTTTATTATAGAGTTCATTTGATGCAAATTTATTGTATGATACGGAGGAATTATTAATTGATAATATTTTTATACGAATTGTAATTACCAGCAAATATCAGCAAATTTAAGTGTATGTTACTTTTTTATTTTTTTGAATTTTGCCGCCAAATTATAAATTAATTTTTAAAATAATTTTTACTTAAAAAATATCTAGATGGCGCAAATTAACCTGTCATTATACGATCGAACACGTTTTGGTGTAGAGAGGGGAGGTAGTCCTTTGGTGGCATTACCAGCGGCATCATCATCGTCATCATCATCGGTGCCTGTTTCAAATGGTTTAGAGTATCTTGCCTTGGCTTGCAAACAGTGTTTGTATTTTTATCCCTCTATAAATAAAAAAGAATTAATTTTTGTTTTTTACTAAAAAAATAGTATCAAAGGAGCTTGTTGCTAGACCCTTATGCTCAACAACGGATATGGTAAGCTGTTTTTTTTTGTTTTTAAATTATATGTGTATATTTTTTATTAATTTTATGAAGTTTTTGTAGAATTTTACTAAAAAAATTTGGATCATCAATATAGACAACAACAACAACAACATCATAGCCATTATCATTATCATCATCACCATTACCATCAAAACCAGCAGGAACAAGAGCAACAACAGCAAGAACACCACCAACCTTCTACTAGTTATACGTCATCATCACCATCCTTTAATTTATTACCAGTATGTCCATTACAAGCGTTTACTCCTTTTGGCGATTCTTTAGAGGGTACAGCATACTTAATATCACAAACAGCTTTAGAGGTTGTTCCAACAAAACCTCCTACTTCAGGTTTATATTTTTAAGTAGTTGGTAAAACATTGAATCGCTACAGTGATGGAAAAGAATACATTACTTAACATAAAGTATTAAAATTTGTGAAAGATTAAATACAGAGTGGTCAAAAAGTCTGTCCCCCCTCTTAACTTTTTAAATAAAAAACATTTTAAAAAATGGCTAATGGGACTCAATAGGAAGTATGTGGGTCTCCATCCAATGGTGATCATTATGTTTCTGTAAACTTGCTATGTATGCTTTTTTTTAACTTGATTTTTTAAATAAAATGCGCTACGCCATTTTAGTCAATTACAAAGTTGTGCGGCATGCAAAATCATAAAGTTCGATAACAAGTATGTCCATATCGGTCAAACGGTTCGCCCACAAAATGCAAAAATGTGCATTAATTTTAACTCAAAATTGATCCTTTTGGTCATTATTTTAGTTGGATATCTGAACCTCCTAACCCATAAGTAACACCATCTAGTCCTAATTTAAAAATACTGATTTTGAAGTAAACAGTCTTGAATGACCTTCAAATTTATTTGAACAAAAAAGGATAAATATTCATATTTTAATTACTGTATAAAGTTCAACAAAGTGATTTATTTTTCTTACTACAAAAATTGCCAAAGGAATTTTTTTCTTTTTTAATACAAAAAATTTAATCTAGAAGTCATCATTACTTGATTTAATAGAATTTTATTTTTTTTTAAAAAAAATAACTTGATATTTAGCACATAATTTCATTGATTTTATGCCAAACTTTTTTATTCAGTTTTAACAACACTAATTTCTTATGTAAGCTGTACTTTAATAATTTTATTGTTTATTTTGAAATAAATCACAAAATAAAATGAAAAGTACCTATGCAATTATTAAATAAGGTATTTTTAATTTAATAACTAAACAATTATTGCAATTATTTAAAATGTTTGCTTTTAGCTAACTAACAAGCTTCAATCCTATTGAGTTTATTATTCAAACCAAATAAAAACAATAAATTTGACAAAACTTCCAGTAACATTATATGATAAATTTTATCAGGTTTTTTTACAAAAAAATTAATTTTATTGATTTTAATTGTAAAGATGACTTCCAGGTTTAAAATTGTTTGATTGAAAATAAAACTCTTTTGGCTAATTTTGTCATAAAAAAAATTAATTTTTGTTGAACTTTATAATTTAAATTTGAAAATTTATTATTTTTTTTCTTTAAATAAATTTGAAGGCCATCCAAGACAGTTTTACTTTAAAATCGATATTTTTAAAATATCACTAGATGGTGTTACTTTGGGGCAGTAAAGTTCAGATATCCATCTAAAATAAACATCAAGAGGGCCAATTTTGAGTCAAAATTAATACCGTTTTTTTCATTTTGTGGATAAACCACTTGTCCGATTTGGACGATTTTGTACTCAAAGTTTATGACTTTTAAGTCCGCACAACTTTACAATTGACCAAATTGGCGTATCTGTTTTACTTTAAAAAATAAAGTTAAAAAAAGGCATAAATAGCAAGTTCACAGAAACATAATGATCACCATTGGATGGAGACCCACATACTTCCTATTTAGTCCCATTAGCCATTTTTTAAAATTTTGTTTGTTTATAAAGTTAAGAGGGGGGGACAGACTTTTTAACCACGCTGTATAAAAAACTGTTTTAATTATTTTTTGACATTAAATAAAAACTGTATATTAGTTATAAAATAATTAATTATGTCATTAGTATACATACTTGTGTCGTTAAAATGATGTATGACAAAATAAGTGAGGAAAATGAGGCGATGGTGACTGGCAAAAAACCTCCCGCTCATAATAATCGGGGATTTGGCATTGTCGCTGAAAAAGGTGGAAATATGGCGGTGACGTCAACACCAGTAGCTAGTGATAAATATTTTAAGATTATTAATTATGAGCATAAAACCAACAAAAATTTTCAAACCGATGAGATAAATGGGGAAGTTATTTTTCAAAATTTGGAAAAGATTTTACCTGAAAAGTTTAATCAAAAAATAGAAGCTATTTTCAATCGTTTAATTGATAAATTTGCTGCTTTAAAAGAAGTAAACGAGGAATGAAAGTAAAATATCCAGATGTACATATGCGTTTTTGTTTACAGAATGCTGAGTTAAAAAATTTCGTAAATATTGCGTTTATAAATCATGAACGATTGATGGGAAACTTTTTTGGAAATTTATATGTGGACGGCTGGGATGCGGTGAATAGTTGTGCATACGAATTTATGGGATGCTATTTTCATGGTTGTCCATGTTGTTATAAACCACATAGTTTTAATAGAGTAAACAATATTCCCATGCATGACTTATACAACAAAACAATTCGACGTTAGCGCGATTTGAAGGAGATAAATCAAATTAAAGAAATAATTGTGAAGTGGGAGTGTGAATTAGAGGGTGAAATTCAGACAGATTTGATTATGCAACAGTTTTTTATCAATAATATTTACGGTTTGATGGGACCCCTGATTCAGAGGCAAGGTTTTTATGGAAGACGTACAGCGCCTACACGACTATATTACAAGGCAAAAATATGGGAAAAATTATGTATGTTGACTATGTTAGTTTATATCCAACAGTTAATAAATATGACATCATGCCTGTAGGACATCATCAAATTTTACATCCAACTAATTATGAAGGTGGGGGTAAATATTTTGGCATGGTAAAATGTGTGGTAGTTCCTCCATTTAAATTATATCATCCTGTGCTGCCATTTAGATGTAAAAATAAATTAATGTTTCCTTTATGTCATGCTTGTTGTTTACACAACCCACCTGATGGCAAATGTAATCATCTGTATTTTTCAAGGGCTATAAGCGGTACTTGGACAACAATTGAAGTAGATGAGGCTGTCAAACATGGTTATCAGGTGATAAAAGTATACAAAATTTGGCAATACAAAAAATGGATGAAAGGTTTATTTGCTAAATACGTGGATGCCTTACTTAAGATTAAGCAGGAATCTTCGGGATGGCCTTCTTGGGTTCGGTGTGAAGCAGATAAATTAAATTATATAAAAAATTATGAACAGATATTAAGTTGGAAAAAGTTGAAAAAAATGTGGGAAAGAGGGTTATTGCCAAATTTTGTCTTAATTCTTTATGGGGAAAATTTGCTCAACATGAAGATTTACCTGTTACGGTGGTGGTGGACAATTGTATGACACTTGTTGATCTTTTAAATAGCGACAATAAAGTGATAACTGAAGCAAAATTAGTCAACAAAAATAACATGTTGGTAACATATAAACCCTTGGTGGAAGTGAAAGGGATTTCTGCAAAGACTAATTTAGTTATAGCTGCCTATACAACAGCTTGTGCTAGATTAATGTTACAACTTTTATTGGATATAATAAAGGAAAATTCGCTTTATATGGATACAGATAGTTTAATATACACAGTACCACATGGAATGGAAAATTCTTTGAAAGGGATGATTGGTGAAAATTTGGGACAATTAACTGATGAAATTGGTAGTAAATACCCATCTACCGGTTGTAGTAAAGATGAGAAAGAAGTTTATATTACAGAATTTGTGTGTGGCGGTCCAAAAAATTACGGGTATAAATTGAGTAATGGGAAAGAATCGTGGAATGTAAGAGGAATAAATATGAATTTTAGCACAAACTCTGATATAAATTATCAGCTTATTAAAAGCATGGTATGCCAAGAAATGATAAGTGAAGAGGAGAAAAGGGTTGGTGATAAGATAAAGGTGAAACAGTCTAACATTAAAAGATGTAAATATACCGGCAATTTAAAAAGTCAAATTTGTGATAAAACATATCAGATAGTATTTGATAAAGCTTATGTAGATGGTCAATTAAAGGCTCGGACTTTTGGTTACTGATTTAATTTTTTTGTTAACACAACAATGCCATTATTAAAGAAGAAAAAAAAAGATTATGTCATCAGACATTAGAAAGAAAATGGAATTCACAATATTATGATACAACACGTCCGTACAGTTTGGGTTCCATTGAGCGTTTTAGAAAGTATATACGCCAACCAAATACAAAACGGTTTCAACAATGGACACTTCAACAATACCCTTACAGTTTGTTAAAGCAAGTTAAACCTAAATTTTTACTTAATAAAACTCACGCTGTTGGTATTGACAATTTATGGCAAGCAGATATTTTGGATATGCAAGGCTATTCTCAATATAATAATAAATTTAGATATATTCTGACTGTTATTGATGTTTTCTCAAAATATGCATGAGCAAGACCTTTACTCACTAAAGGGGCAGTAGAGGTGTGCAAAAATATAAGTAAAATTTTACCGATAATCATAGTGCACCTGCTAATTTTCATACAGATAAAGAAAAAGAATTCGAAAATAAACATGTACTTAAACTGATGAAAGATTACGGTGTAAATTTTTATACTTCAGTTAGCGATAAAAAAGCAGCAGTAGTAGAACGCTTTAATCGTACTTTAAGAATGAAATTACAAATGTATGCCAGAAATAAAAACTCTTATTGTTATACGCAAATTTTATTAAAACTTATGGAGGGTTACAATAATACACCATCAAGGGTAACAGGAGTTGCCCCTATTAAAGTAAATACAAAAAATAAAAGTTTAGTTTATGAAAGATTATATGGAAAAAATCAGAGAATAAAAACCAAAAAACCTATTTTTAAAGTTGGGGATAGTGTACACTTATCTAGTTTAAAAGGAATATTTGATAAGGAAACTGATAGCCCAATTGGACTAAGGTAATTTTCACTATTTAACAAGTAATTTTATGTCATCCTTACCCTGTATATAAAGTAATAGATAGTGAGGGTAAAAAAATAGATGGTTTATACTATGAAGCCAAAATACAAAAAGTAGCAAAACCAATGTTAAAAACTTAATTTAAAATTTAAAAAATTCTACAGAGTAAAAAAGTGGGGAAACAGAAGAAATATTTGGTGAAATAGTGGTCTGAAACAGATTTAAAAAATATATAATTAAGAAGTGTAAAGCATAAAACATATTCATAATGTTCCAGTGTTCAAACGTGAAAACATCTCCTATTGTTTGAATGTTTTTAAAAAAATAAATAAATAAAAAAAATGGTTTTTAAAGAAGAAACTAGTCAAAACGGTTTCTACATGACTTTAACATCTAATTCATCTGTACAATATTATCCAAAAAATAAAGCTGGATTGTTAACAGTGCATTTGCCTTAAAGTATTAAATTGGATTCAACTATATGGGAAGTAGGGTTGGTAGATATAATGTTTCCGCATCAATGGGAAAATATACCAGCAGATGCTAATTCGCTTAATTATGCTTTTACTTTGCAACTTCCTCATGTTCCTTCTATTTTTTTTACATAACAAATTACCTTTAAATCATGCAGCATACCAATTAAAAGAAAAAAGTCAATGGCAATCAAATACAAGCATTAGCATGCAGCTTGTAAATGTAGATTTAGAGAGCCAAACTTATATGAACAGTTATTATTTTATTTATCGCAATAATCTAACAATACCACCAGGATGTTACAATAGCAAAGAAACACTGGTAGAAAATTTAAATCTTATTGTATGGCAGGATATGGCAAATATTATCAAAAATCTTAACCGTAAAATTCCGGATTTTAAATTTAAAACGCATAAAGTATTAAATAAATATGGTAGATATTTTAAAGAAACTTTGCAGTTTATTTATGACTCAAAGTTACGACATATTCTAGTCGAATCGGTACATAATACGGGTAAAATATTTTTTGAAACAACGACCATCGAACATGAGGATCCTTTTTTAAACAAAATCATATTAACAAAAGAAAAAAACAAAAATATTGGCGGGTGGAAGGCGAGAGCTACGTATCCTCCGCGTATACAAGAAACAGCAGTATTTGTGCATACCGACATTATTCAACATCAGTACCTCGGCGATATGCAGGCACAATTATTACAAATTGTCCCTATAAATATGCAGCGTCAAAACAATTTTGTTCATTTTCTTTATAACCAGCCACAGTATGTTCCCATATGTTTGGATACTTTTCAAACTATAAAAATTGATTTACGTACCTATTTTGAAAGTTTATTTAATTTTGAAGATGGTAACAGGCAAATAAAACTGCATTTTAAACCTGTTAATAAGAATAAATAAAAAAAGTATTTTTGTTAATATGGCAACAAAAACAAAAAATTATGCCAGTGGTGATAAATTAATGTGGTATTATATGAAACAGTGTCATCAACGTCAAAGAGGTTGGGGGAATTAACGTCCTGCATTTTATGCTAATGTTTGTTTTCAATGTGGGCGAGGATTCAGTAGTTTTTTTTTAACATTTTTAGGTGGATAGATCTTTTAGTTAAACCTATGGCTCTAACTGTAGGGAAAGAATTGGGTAGGGCAGGTATTAACACCCTAAAAGATGCAATGGCTGGTAGAAATATTGGCGAAGCTGGAAAAGAGCACTTTAAAAATGCAGGATCGTCACTACTCGGACGTGCTGTCAATGCCATGGGTGCAAAATTTGTGGGAGATATTATGACAGAAATACTACCTGGCGGAATGGAAAATTTATTTAGAACACAATTTAGAGAAATAAAATCATCTTTTGTGGTATCGTGTTTACGTTCTAAATCTCGTAGTAGACAAGGCAGATATGGTACGGTTAAAAAATCTATTAAAACAAAGCCGGACCACGTACAGCACAGGCCATGCAATTTATATTTGACAACAGTGCCGGTCAAAACGATGAAGAGGAGGAAAATCTGCCACCTTTAAAACCCCACCAGCCAACACAAGCAGTTCGATATCAACCTTTAGACGTCGCCGCTACTACAAACAAAATTTTATCGGATGCTGACACCGTAAGTCTGCCAGATAATGATGATGATAAGGGTTATGGAATAGCAGCACCACCAAAAACCAACAATCATGATGATAATCATCAATCTATAAAAAATTTTAACGGTAAGAAGAAAAGTGCCCATCATGTCGCTCGTGTAAAACCATATTTGGTAGAAAAGAAATTAATCAACACTGTGGGTGGTAGCTGTGCGTCTACATCTTCTTCATCAGGAGGGTCATCGTCGACTTCTAGATGTGAAAATTGTAGTCGTCGTTATACAGCCCCTGTTCATCATGTTACCAACAACATTTAGAAAGTCATCAGTATCGATTAGGATTAATTATTTAACTAGTGTTATTTATTTTTTAAAATAATTAGCAATATGTCAATTAAATAAAATAATTATGTAAACGTGTATTTTTAAAATAATGAGCAATATGTCGATAAAAATAATTATGTAAATGTGTATTTTTAAAATTTTATATTAATAAAAAATATGTTTTTCAAATAAAATGTTTTGATATTTTTTTGCGTGTTGATATTATAAATAGAAGTTGTAAAAGTGTAATTATACCATTTACCAGTTAGTCTAAGATGGTGATTAATTTTTTTAAAAAACATTATGTAAAAATTAGCAAAGAAAAAATATGTATTATTTTTTAAACATTATTTAAAAATATAACGTAAAATTATTTCATCCTTTTACTTGCATTTTTGCAGGACCTACAGGATGTGGTAAAACGGTATTTTTAACAAACTTTTTACGTAAATCAAATGAAATGATTTCGCCGCATCTCGATATGCTATGGCAAATATCAACCTTTTTACGACGATAAACAAGTTTGGAACAATTTTAAAAAAAGTACAATTACACGAAGGTTTATTGGATGAAATTCCTACTGATGATAAACAGCTAAAAACTTTAATTATTATTGATGATTTGATGATTGAGTGTCAATTTAATAAATTTATTTCAGATGTGTTTACAAAAGGAAGTCATCATGACAATATAAGCATCATTCTTTTTAATCAAAATTTATTTTCTAGAGGTAACGAAAGTTGCACAATTAGTTTGAATACAAAATATTTTTTTCTATTCAAAAGTCCACGTGGCAGCAAACAATGTCGCCATTTTGGTCAACAAGTGGAAGGAATATTAGCCAAAGAATTTGAAGAGGCATATATAGATGCCACACATCAGGGTTACACCTATTTATTTCTAGATTTCATGTCCAACACACCTACCTGTGTAAGGTATCTGAGTAAAATTTTACCTGGCGAAGAAACTGTTGCCTATTTAGGAGAATCGCTTTATCAGGGGTTACTAAACAAAATAAAAGATTAAACATCATGCTGCCTAACATTTTAGAAAATATTTATACGCGCTTTGGCATTGGTAATGGAGGTAGTAGTTCATCCTCAACTGATGTTGATAATGGTGAAATATCACCCGTTAACCTTGACACACCAATAGGTAGTACAACCAGTACCAATTAAATTATGTCAAATAATAATAATAACAATGTACAACTACAACAAAAAGAACCACAAACATTTAAAAAGTATTTAAAGAATTGCAAACATTTATGGATGCCCATCATCGCCCACGTGCAAGACGTCACCTACAAACGAGGAGAAAAAGAAGAAATTTTCTCAACGACGTCATCTAACCTTCCACTTTCTACACCCGCTGCCGCCGCTGCCCTCGCCACCGCCGCTGTCATCTGGGGGGGTTTCAATTTCGATGAAAGGTGGATCACAGCACCATCCTTTCCGCCTATCAGCACCCCTACAAGAATTAGAAATATTACGACATCTCAAATACCAACCTGAACAACAGGCCGCCTATTGTCAACGTTTATCGCCTGCGGCCGTAGATAAAATGTCAGAATTTTTCTTAATTATCATAACAAATATATGAGTAAAAAAGGGTTTAAGTTGTTTACATAAATATGGCGAAATTATTTGGCATTTATCAGAATCAAAGTTGTCACGTCCTCAGAAACGTCAACTAATGTCACAGCATGGAGGTTTTATAGGTCCCTTAATTGGTATTTTAGGTTTTGCCATCGCTAGTTTAGCCTCATCACTTATTACAACATGTTAATTAAAAAAATAAAAAAATGGTACATAAAATGATGCTTGTGGATGTGGAGGATTACAGAAAATTATGACAACTTTCACCACAACCCTTAACAACTTCCGACGACAACAACCATAATAATAATAAAAAAGATTTAGAGGAAACAGCACCAACAAGAATTAATTTACGAAATTTTGTAAACCCTACTGTCAATTTAGAAGTTACACCCTCACCTTTAGAACAAATACTTTATAAAACAACTACAAATTTCTAAGCTTTTAGGAAAAAAATCCAAATTACCTTTACAACATCGCATGCGGCAGTACCACAAACTAGTGGAAAAATTTAATCAAATACTCTAACAGTTGCGTCAAAAAGAACATACTTTAACGTCAATAATACCTTCAACAACAACAGCAATTGAAAAGCAACCGTCGCTGAACACCACATTTAACACGCCAGAAAATGTGCATCTATCTCCGCTGGCAAATATTTACTCTACAACCCTACCCTCTACTTCCGCAACAACATCAGCAACATCTCGACAAAAAAAGGAAAAAAAGAAAAAATCCGTTGAAATCTTTCTTACACCCATACCTTTACTGTTACCACTGGACAGTCCTGTATCATCGTTACCTTCAACATCACAACAATCCACCGCCAAATCAGTATCACCACCCACTACACATACACGTAGCAAAACTAAACTTAAACAACAACAACAAAAGAGAAAACAAAAAGGACGTGGAGGAGATCTAAAACAACTTTTTGGACGATGAAAAGCCTTTGTACCTACTAAAAAATGGCTAATTTATAATAATAATAAAAAATAATATTAAAAAAGAATCTTTGGGGGAATATAATTTTTTATTTTGTTACACTTTTTTCCACATCCTTTAACGTCGCCTTAAGTAGCTGCACCATACTGCCAGAGTCATAACATTGCAAACACATATAATGATGAACTCTTTGCACCATGAAAAATAATTTTTTATTTTTCTTACAAATAATTTCTTACAAAATTAATTTCTTCACTATTTTTTAAAAAATAATTCTCTTCTCCCCCGCTATTTTTTTCTTCTATTAACACTTCACATCTACAAAACTATAAATTCAAAAATTGTTTACACCTTCATTTTATTTCAACAGATTTTGCGTGATGTTAAACATCTTCCTCAGAAAATATATATGTATAATTTTTTAAAAAAATGGCATTAATGTTAGAATGGGCTCCGCTTAACGGTCAAGCATTTCCTCCAACCTGCTCAACTCCATACTTGGCCAACTTAGATCTCAACTCCTCCGTAACCTGTTACATTCCCCCCCCCCCGGTGAAATTAGGCAAATCAACACAGGCATTGTTGACAAAAATGTGAGGTCAAAAATGTTGACATCATCGATCTGCCAAATCTACAAGAACTAAGTAACTTCATTTAAGAAACACAACTATTTTAATATAAAAAATAAAAATTTTTTAATGCGTAACAACATGTTATTTTTCAATATAAAACACAAACGTATAAGAACTTATTATTATTTTTTTACCAATAAAAAATAAAACTAAAAATAACCCCTTATTATTATTTTTTAATGCAAACAAACAAATGTATAACCATCCGCTTATTATTTTGTTGAGATTAAAAATATTCGATAAAATTAACACTTTTTCTCGTATACTTTTTAAGCGTTTGACAAATGCTTTTAGGTAACCATTCAGGAAATTTAATTTGATTCTTAGCTAACGCAATATTACACAACTCTTGTAGCAATGGTAACAACGTATAGCGTCTAAAAAACAATTTTATAATAAAATCACAATCCAGCGAAAGCCAATGAAATATTTCATATTTTATAATACTTTTTGTCAAAACTTTTGATAATGAAAAAACCACACATTATACGCATAAATCTGCTTATCCACAACGCAACAATTAAACGATTCATAAGCACTAGCGATTACTTGCAACACGTTTAACTTTTCATCAACAATATAAATATTATCAATATTGTTATAATGCACAAACAATCTTACATCCGGCGCAATACTATAGAAACAACGGTAAGAGATACCAATTTGCGCTTTATAACTAATACGATCCTCTACTGTATCGTAAACATACAAACGCGTCAATTGTCTTCTCATTTTTGCACCAATAGCGCATACCATAATATAAATATTTAAACCCAATACACGCATTTGTGTATTGTTAATATAGCCATAAAATTTAAATTTTGGAATTAAACGGGCAAAAGTTATATCTTTTGTTCCACCTGTTATCTAATCAATCATCAAGGCCTTTGTAAACGTGTCTTCATAACTTTGTATTATAAAAACACTTCTGCCCACCAAACAAGCATTAACTGTTCCAAATCGAAACTGATAAAATTGCTTCAACTAACGCTTCTTAAAATTGACATGATAAAATACCACAAAACAACTTTCCAAATAGATTGGATCATCATCCAATTCACGTATCTCACGTGTAACCAGGATTACATCTTCTCCCCATGACAATCCACGCACATACAGCATACACCGCTCCTCCTCCACGGATTTTTCAAATGTTATATAATTCCCCAACTGGGTCAAAGTATCGTATTCAATCAATGAAATACACTTTGTTTTATGATCTTGACAGCCCACATAAATTTTATGCAAACTATCCGCACAAAATAATCCATAAGGTCTTATATCCAAATTATTAAAATCATACATTTTTAACTTTAATCAAGCCATCCCTGCAAGTGTACTGAACAATTTTAGTTTTAAAAACCGTTTAACTGTTGACAACAATTAACACATTGTTTTTCAAAAATATTCTCCCCATGAAGAAAAATCCCCATGAAACATTATTTTTTCCCCTTTTCTTTTTATTCATATTACATAAAACACTTAACGCATTCCTCTCTTCAACCCAAACAAAACACTTGACCTTGACATTTTTTGTATTACATAAATAATAGGCGAAACACATGTACGCTATTAAAACCGTAACTAATAGGGGCGGAGCATAATCAGATTAATATCGACAAACACAAAGCGGCTACGATACGCATGCGCTATTCATTTAACACACAACAGCTGGGAGCGCAAATGTACAGGGTTGCCTCATACAGTGTAACACAAAAAGTTGTGACGTCAGTATGGGACTTTAACATGGGGCATTTGTAACAGTAGGCTCCGCCCACTTTTTCACTTAGCCACGCCCACCACCCAATCCTGCTTTCTGATTCGTGCCCAAAAGCTCAACGCTGATTGGCCCGGCTTAGATTGCACCCTAACTACTCACATTACTAAAAAAAATAAATCCTAAATACTGGTTCTGTAGAGTTTAATTGTAGTTTTAATTTGGAAGCATGGTTAAAATTGTTAAATAATGTTATTAAACTCTTACAATAATAATGAATTATAATGCTGACTGACGATGTAGTTTGCGACGATTACAGACGGTGATTTTACAGCAGCTACATGTTGTTAACGGTCAGACAAGAGTAGTACGAGAGAACTAACAAAATCAAGTTGGTTACGACAATTAATAACCTCTGATTGATGACGCAATCAATCAGGTGGTCTATGGCAATTAATATCAATCAATATTAGTTAATTATGCAACGTTATGCAATGCGCACAATACATTATTCTAACAGGTTCATTGTAAACAGAAAATACAAAAACTTACACAATTTTAAATGTAAAAAGTTTTCTAATTAAAATGAAAAACCGAAATTAGATTGTTTTAATTAGTAATGCAAGTCTGTGGTCTCCATTCTGTTCATACAGTATACAATAACCAATTCCTTACATTTAAATATTTTCGTAAAATAATAATTTTTGTAATTCAGTTTTAACTTGAAAATAAATAACACAAATTTATAAATAAGTACAAAAATGTCAATTTATATTAAAGAAATCAGATTACGTCAATTTCGATGACAAATATTTAAAATAATTATTTTTTTTAATCATGTGAAGAAGTGAAAACATAATTTAAATATAACTTTAATAGATAAATTTAAATTAATAATTAATTGAATTGAATTGGAATCATCAAAAAACTCAAAAATTTGAAATGAAAATTTTTATAAAGACATGTTATTGATTTGAAGTAAAAGCCCACAGTTTAAAAATACTAAACAAGATTTAAAACACATTGACTGATTTAAACTAATTAAACAATATTAACAAATATTGAAAAAATATAACTTATTAAACTAATAGAATTTCAACTGATTAAATTTAATTAATATAAATTTAGTTTTTTAACAAACTTTTTCCCCAAAATGATGAAAGTTTCATTAAATAAAAAACAATGAAGAATGGTAACTACGAAAACTATTAATCAAAAAGCTTTGCTTCAGCTTATTATTCAATGAGTCATAATGCATTTCAACAAGATTGATTGATTCTGTGGTTAAATTCAATGTGACATGCAAGATAAAGAAATAAAATATCAAAATCTATTACTAAACTGAATTCAAAAATGTCTTCAGAATTTGAAATTACTTTCGATGACACTACTTTTGCAGATACAATGTTTTCATTATATTACACTTCCAATACATTTGAGTTATTTTTTATGAAATTTATAAACAAAATATTCAGAAATAAGTAAAAAAATTGTTTAAGAAAAAAGTAAAAACAAATATACAAAAAAACGTAAAAAAAATGTTCAGAAAAAAGTAACAAAAACAAATTCAGAAAAAGGTCAAAACAATATTCAGAAAAAAGGAAAAAAAAGATATTCAGAAAAAAGTAAAAAAAATATTCAGAAAAAAGTAAAAAATAAATATTCAGAAAAAGTTTTAATAAAATATAAATACAAAAATTTTATAAAATGCTTTTAACACATTTTTAAACTTATAAATAATTTAGTTATAAAATCCCATTAAAGTTTATTAATTGTATTTATAATAATTGTTTGATGGTTTTCTTGCATTTGTATTTTTAATCCATACTGTAATTTGAGGAAATGATTAAATTTATAATAGAAAAACGTAAATAACTTAAATTAAATAGTTTTTCAGTGAAATGTTAATTTCAAATGAATGGATTATGCCAATATTCTCAACTACCACAACCATGCAACAAAAGCTTGAAATAAAATGATAAAACAAATGAAAAAATGTATTCAACAACACAATGTTTATCTAAATAAATTTCAGAAAAACTAAAGACATTAAATTACCAGTTAATGTATATGACACATTAATACAATAATTAAAACGTACTTATCAATTGAAAAAATAAAATAATCAATTTACAAGAAATTGTTTGTTTTCATAAACAATCATTAACAAACTTCAAGATACAAACAATCATAAAAATCTTTTGAAATCACAAATTCAATAGGTTGTTTATAATTATTATTAAGTAAAATTGAAATCTATTTTGAATTGTAATTAGTTATTTCTGTAACTGAAGCAAAATTAAAATTTAGTAAAACAAAAGCGTCAAAATCAAATAAAAAAAAACATTTTCACACCCAAGTCAATCAAACAGATTTTGAGAACTGAAATGTAGAAAATTTAAAGTAAGAAATTTGACACACAATTAAATTATGACACAATTTAATTATCTAATTATGTTCCCAATACTCCAAAAATAACAATTTTTAAAATCACGATGTGAAAATGTTTAAAATTAAAGTATTTCAAGATAAAAAAAGTTAATTAAGTAATTAAATTTTAATACAATTTTAAAAATTTGAATATTTGTGTGGTCAGTTGAATTAAAAATGGAAATGAATGATTTACTGAATGTTTTGTCAATAATAAAAAATATACATTTCAAAACTTGCATTAATACGAGATATTAAAACAGGATAAAAATTAACTTTGATTTGAGTTGCTTGAAAAATGTTTTGTTTAATTAAAAGTTATTTTTAATAAATTGTGTCAGCAAATCCATTAATGTTAAATTGAAATTAAATTACCTATTTAGCTTGTTTAGTTTAAATTAAAACCTTTGTTTTTGTACTACAGAAATTTTTTAAATATTAAAATAAAAAATTAAACAATTTTTAAATAAAACTGAATAAAAAGTTTTTTAAATCGAATTTTTGATTGCATATTTATTTTAATTTTAAGAAAAACATGAAGTTTCTGATAATTATTAAAGATTGAAGTTATTTCATCGTGATTTAATGTTAACATAATATTTGATAAGAATTACATTTTTATGAATTATCACTAAAAAAAAAACATTTAAACATAAAAATTATTGATTTCAACCAATTAAAATACATTTGAAAAACAAATTTGTCCAATAATAACTGTCTAAACTTGTGTACTATTTAATGAACTACAAATAAATTTCTTTTATGTAACATGATCAATTTCAAATATTTTACTTAAATTACAATAGAAATTAAATTAATTTAAATGAAAAAGTTGATTAAAAGTAATTTCACTTTATGAAAAATTGAAATATGAACATAGATAATATTAATTCTAATTTCAAATATAACTATTGAATATTAATTGATAAAAATTGACAAAAACAAACTTGCATTAAACAAAAAAAAGTGAAAAGTCAAACTAAGTACATTGCAATTGATAATTATAAAATTACATTAAACCATAAGAATATTTTCTTTAAGAAAACTACTTTAATTGATTTTTCAACAATTACATTAAGTTAAAATCTCTATGTGAAACTTAATGATACCAAAATGAACAGAAAAACAAGGAAATAAAAATTTTAAGTAAAAAGTTTTAAAATTGCAACTAAAGCAAAGTTAAATAGAAAGAAATTAATCAGTTGAAGCAAGAAGATAATAAACTAAATAACAATTTGGATTAACATTATCATAAAAATGAAGAATATTTTCTTTAAAAACCCCTAGAATTGATTTTGCAAACCTTCAAAAAAGTTTTTCATTTATTAATAATAATAAAAAATTAAATCAATTTGTAATTAAAACTATTCCTTATCAACTAATAAAGAATTCTTATTAATGCAATAAAATAACAGTTAAATTCAATCAACCAAACGTTTTCAGCAACAGTCAAAATTGCCAAAAATTGCTAAACTTAAACTTTTTAATGGTTTTAAATAAAACTGAATAAAATAAGTTCTTTCAATAAGTGACTTTCAATTTTAAGAAAAAACAAAAGAAGTTTCTGCCCATTGAAGTTATTTCATCGTGATTTAATGTTAACATAATATTTGATGTCAATTTCATTTAGTTTATATGAATTGTCACTAAAAGAAATAAATTTAAACATTAAACTGATTGAATTCAACCAATTAAAATGCATTTAAAAAACAAATTTGCTTCACTCCTTAACTGTCTAGACTTGTAAATTATTTAATTAACCACAAATAATGATTTTTCGTTATATAAAATAATAAATTTCAAGTTAAACAGTTTTTAAATGACAACATAAACTAAATGAATTTCAATGAAAAAGTTAATGAAATGTAATTTTGTTTAAATTTTGAAATTTTGCTATTGATAAAAATCAATCCTAATGATAGATTTTGATAAAATACAAAAACATTGCAATGGGGTTAAAGTTAGTTCAATTTAAAATTGAACTAACTTTAACTTCACTGTTAAAATTTCAATTACCAAACAGTTTTAAAAATAATAAACTATTGAATATCAATTGATAGAAGTACAAGAAAACAATGCTTCAAATCAATATTTGAAAATTAATTTAGTCAAAAATAAATTAATTATCTCCATAAAATGTTTAATTATTACAGTGCATTTTTATTTAAGAATATTTTATTTAAAAAAAAGTAACTGATTTTTCAACAATAAGATTAAGTTAAAATCCCAATGTTAAACTTAATGATACCAAAGTGAACAGAAAAACTTTAAATAAAAACTTTAAGTAAAAAGTTTTAAAATTGCAACTAAAGCAGTTAAATAGAAAATCTCAATCCATTGAAGATAATTAACTGAATAACAATTTGGATTAACATTATCATTAAAAACTGCTATAATTGAATTTTCAAACCTTAGATTAAGTTAAAATCCCTATGTTAAATTTAAATTATGTGTAAGAAAATTATCAGAAATTTTCACAAACATTTTCAGTTTTTCATTTTACAAAATAAACAACCCATGTATTAATAATGAAAAAAAATCAAATCAAATTTGTAATTAAAACTATTCCCTGTCAACTAATAAAGAATTCCTATTAATGCAATAAAATAATCAATTAAATTCAATAAACCATAAGTTTGACAAGTCAAATTTGTCTAAATAAATGAATAAACTAACAATTTTTAATGATTAACTTATATTCAAACAAGACAATATGCACATTGATAATCATTCAACTTCATCCAACTAATTAATCCTTAAAAATCCTTTATCCAGGTTCATTGAATTTGGTTTACTAAATCCTAACAAAAGAAATAAAAAGTAGGCATTAAAAAAAAAGAAATTAGTTATAAACAAATGTCTGGTTAAGCAATGATAAGGGTTTGGATTATATAAAAATCAAAAATAGTAAAGCAAAAAAAACATTTTCTTAGTAAAATTGTGAAATAAATAAAGAATAATTACAAAATTGTGATTACAAAGTGTTGTTTAAACTGAAAAGTTAAAACAAAAAAGTTTGTTTTCCTCTGTTGATATTAAGTGAATACGAATATAATATCTCAAGTATCAAACACAGATATAAAGCTGTCCATTAAACTTTACTTTTTCATATTTTGCTTTCAAGACAATTCAACCAAAAATTTCAAACAAAAAATCTCAATAAACCAATTGCCATTTTCTTGTGAACTACATTCACTTTGAATATTCGATGAAGTTTTAGTCAATAAAGATGTAACTAAATTTTAAGAAAACAATGAAATTTGTGTTAAGTAAAAATAAATGAAAAAGAGTTTCAAAGAAAATTTATTGTTAATCATTTTCGTTAATCAAATACAAAATGTTTTAGAAATTCATCTGATTTTGTAGCTAAATTCTAAATATCACGATGAGATAGGATTTTTAATATAAAAGATGAACAAACTAGCTGGAAATTAAGAAAATTAACTAAGAAAATCATTAAAATGGTTTATAAAGAGAAATATTTACCCGTTTAAAGAAAAAACAATACTCAAACTAAAGGCCAAAGAGTTGTTAAGTTGAATTAAAAGCTTTTAAAATAAAATCCACAAATTGATAAAATATTTTTCGCAATTAACTAAAAATTAAGCTTTATATCAAAAGTTGACAAAACAATGTCCCCAATATTTCTTACAAATGTTTTTTTTATAATAGTTTATAATTAATTAATTAATGGTTTACAATTTTTATCATTCAAAAGCACTGCAATAATATAAATAACGTTTATTAATAAAACTAAGTTAATTAATTGTTAAAATTGAAATTATCAAATGTGAATTTATTAGTTGGAATTCAACAAATCAAAAACATGTTTAAAAAACATTTTCATGAGGAAAACCAAAAGTTAATTAAAAAATTTAAAGTTATATATATACATTAAATTAATAAAATTGAAAATAAATATATTTCATAATACAATTTTCCCATTAAAAAAATTTAATTTTTAGATTTAAATGTATGTTCTTTATATTTGTCTATTGATCTTAAAACAGATTGAAAAACAAATTTCAAATTTAAATGTTGATCCAAGTGAAAAGTTGATCCAAGATGATGTATAGAAAGTTTTGGATAAACAAAGTCACTAATTGGTAAACATAAATTATCATTATTCAAATTAAAGTTGATGAATCCTCTGGTAAATGACCATACAAAAATAAACTGAAACATTTAGATATTTGAAATCATAAATTCGATGAATTTTCCCAAACAATGAAACTTGAAATCATTAAGACTTTTACTGTAAAAACATGCAATTAAAAATATATGGATTTCAACTTTCGCTTTAAATCAAGTAAAGTAATTGTGAGAAACAAATATGGTTCTTTATTATTAACTGAAGGATGTTGCACCAGTAAGTAAAAAAAATAAAGTATAGTAAAAAATAAAGCAAACAACTACAGTAGAAACCAATATTTAAAATACTTTTTTTAACAGTTTATAATTAATTAGCTTTCATTTCTAAACAAAAATGTTACAATTTTGTCATTCAAAAGCTCAGTAATGATATAAATAACGTCCGATCTTCATATTTTAGTCAACTAAATGAAACTGATCTCTCATTTTACAGCTAATCTAACATTAAACTAAAAACAGATGAGGAATTTCAGAGCTAAAGAATTTCATTAGTAATAAAATGATAAAAAGTAATTAACAGTAAGCCATTTTATGTCAAAATAAATGGTTAAGTTAATTTGAAAAATAATTACAGTTTATGAAACTTAAGAATTATAAAAAAAACCTAAAAAATTGCTCAATTTACCGACTTTAATCTGAAGAATATTTTTATGTAAAATACAAATTTCAATTTCAACTAAAACAAAAGTGGGTTAAACATTTTGTAGAAAACCTTTGAAAAGTTAATTATCTTCATGAAAAATGATACATGTTTTGTCTACTTTAATTACAATTGAGAATATAATAAAAAAACTGCAATGCAAGTGTTTCATTGATAAAGCAAAAAGAAAAGCATTTCATAATTATTGAAACAATCAACTGGGATGTGAAGATCAGAAGAGCCAGGAAGACGAAACTTGGAGTTTTGCGTTTTTCCATCTTATAAAATCATAAATAATGTTTTTACTGTTTTAATGACCAATTAATTCTTAATAACGGTTTAGCACATTATAAGCAGATAAATTTAATTACATTAGAAAATAGATAAGTAATTTATAATAATTCTTTAAGAGACTAAATCAGAATTTGAAATGTCAGTTGTTTTCAAAAAAGTAGATAAAATTAATGCATTGAATAGTTGATTTTGTAAGAAACAATATTTGATTATATTTCATGAAAATTAATGACAAACTTAATCAAACAATTAACTACAAAATCAAAAGTTCAAACAATTTCTGCCACTTTAAAAAATCCCAGATATAATTCAATAAAATGAAAACTCACTCCTTTAAAACTACAAAGCTATTTAACAAAACTTAATAATAAATACTTTAATTATTATTTTATCAGTTTAACAATTTTTAATGATTAAATTATATACAAACAAAAATATTTGCATTGATACTTGCAATGTTTTCCTACTTAAATCAAAACTTATTTATTTCACATTGTTTGTCTTAGGTATTTATTTGAATTCTTAATGGAGAAACACACTGAACATAATCTTTTAGTTTTCTTATAAGTAAATCTCAAAGACAAATAATGTGAAATACATAAGTTTTGATTTAAATAGGAAAAATTGCTCTCAACATAATAAATTCATAAGAAAAATCATTAAAAAGTAAAGAAATGAAACAGCCCTACCTTCAAATTTAATCCTTCATGAAATCCCATCAACTTTCAGCCAATTAATTAATCCATCAAATCCATTTCACATGTTATTTGTCCATTGATGGATTGTGATTTAGTAAATCCTAAAATAAAAATAAAAAGTAGGAATTAGTTAAAAGAAGAAATTAGTTTTAAAAAATTTCTAGTTAAGTAATAATTAAGTTTATATTATCTTAAGATCAAAAATAAAAAACCAAAAAAAGTTTCTTAGTAAAAATTGTTAAGTTTTTTTTCCCCCAGGTTTTTGTGAGCAATTAAAACAGAAGTGTGTAACATGATTAAAAACTTGAAAACAAAATTAATATCAATTATGAAACAATTAGCAATAATTTTTGAAGTCATCTATTGAAAAAATAAAAAAATGTTGAAACAACTTTTAATAGAAACAATGATGATATTTTGACGGAATTGGTGAAATGATTTTAAAGTTCCTGTTCATCCATCACAACAAGCCAAAGATGGAAAAAATATAAGACGTTTAACTGTAAACAATAAAACCCAACTAGAATTTTCAATCAAAGTAGTCAAATAAATGTTTGGTTCAAAAGCGAAAATGCTATTTCATTACAAACATTAAAAAAACCAGTATAAAAAACAGAAAATTTAAACTGAAAAATGATCATTTTCTTCTGTTGATATTAAATTAATGAATACGAATTTAATTTCTCAAGTTTTAAACATAGAAATAAAAGTCATTAAGATTTAGATTTTTCTTATTTGCTTTACCAGAAATTCAGCCCAAAATGTAAAACAAAATCTTAACAAATTGACATTTTATTATGAACTATATTTACTCTTAATATTTGATAAGTTTTAGTCCTAGTTATTTTAATCAATCAAGATGCCAATGAGATGTTTAAATTTAAGAAAATAAGAAATTTATGTTAAGTTAAATCGAAATGAGAAGAAATTTCAAAGAAAAATTATTAAAAAGATTGAGCCTTCAACACCAGTTTCATTTTCGTTATTAAAATACAAAATTATTTAATAATTCAATCTTTGTAATGTAATTTCCTCGCTAAATTATGAACTCTACGAAGATATAGGAATTTTATTATACAAGATGAACCAAATAAGTGCCAATTAAGTAAAACAACCAATTAACCAATAAGTGCCAATTAACATAAAGGAAATCATTAAAAAAGTCAATAAAGTAAAAAGTTGTAAATTACATAAAAAAAGCCACAAGAAAAAACACAAAGAAAAAACAAGACTAAAACTAAAAAATGGTTAAATTGAAGTAAAAGCTTTAAAATAAAATCAAATTGATAAAATAATTTTTCAATTAATTAAAAATTAAGCTTCATATCAAAAGTTAACATTTAAAAAAGTTTTTATAACAGTTTACAATTAACTAAGTTTGATTTTTAAACAAAAATGTTGCAATTGGGCCATTCAAACGCATACTAATAAAATAACATTTATTAAGATAATTAAGTTAATTAATTGTTTAAATTAATTCACAGAAAAATCCGATCTTCATATTTTATTCAACTAATTGAAAATAATTGCTTATTTAACAACTAAACCAGCACAAAACTAACCATGAATGAACAATTTCAAAGCTAAAAAATTCAATGATTAATAAGATGATTAAAAGTAATTAACTCATGTAATTTTATGTCCAATGAAATGTTTTAGTTAACTTGAAAGACAATTATATTTTATGATGCTAATAACTGAAAAAATAGCACAAACCTAACCACATTATTAATTCATTAAAAATTTCGACAAAGGAAGTAGATTTAAATCTTAAAAATATTTTTATATGAAACAGAAATTTCAACTTTAACTAAATCTAAAGTGGGCAGACATTTTGCACAAAACTTTAGAAAAGTGTATAAACTTGATCAAATATTATGTATATTTTGTCTACTTCAATTACAATTGAAAAAATAGAAAAGTAATACAATGCAATCATTTATATGAACAGCAATTTTTTAATTGAAAAACGAAAAATAATGCATTTGATCATTGAACAAATTAACTGGGATGTGGAGATTTAGGAACCAGGAAAACGAACCCTGAAAAACTACACTTTCTTAATTACTAAAATCATAATTGAATAAAAAATTTAACAATTTTTCAATCACCAATTCTCAATAAAGGTTGAGCATAAATATAAGCAGATAAATTTAATTACATTAAAAAATAATTTAAAATAATTTTTTAAGGGACTGAATCAGAAATGGAAATGTCATTTGTTTCAAGAAAGTAACTAAAATTAAAGCATTAAATAGTTGATTTTGTAATAAAAACAATGTACTATTAAATTTTATGAAACTTAATGACAAACTTTATCAAATAATTAACTACAGAACCAAAAATTTAAAAACAATTTCTGTCACTTTCTAAAGACCAAAAGTCATTTGAATAAAATTAAAATTCAGTCTTTTAAAACTAAAGCTATTTGATTAAAACTTCACATTTAATTTACATATTTTCATTTACATCAAACTAATGTGTCAAATGTTGCACAAAACAAGCAGTAAAACGTCATTAAAACCAAGTAAAATGCAAATCAATCAATGAAGGCAATTAATTTATAAGATGAAAGGTTAAATTAATGTTAATTAAGTTTTACTGTAAACAAAGGATTTTTGGAAACTTTATACAATTTTGCAAATTGAAATTAAATTCAATTTTTTTGATAATATATTTCGATCATTAGCGATACTGACTTTTGACATTTCGGTTTTAGCAGTTCAAATTTAGCCATAGTTTGTCCACCTCTCGTGTAAAATTAATTAAGAAAAAAAATTAACTTTTCTTCAAAAACATAAAAACAATGTTTACATTTAAATAAATACGAGTACAATACTAACAATTTTAAAGAAATGTTAGCAAAATCAAAGTTAATATTTACAAGAACTATTTAGTAAACTGATTGTAATGCCAAACATTTATTTTGCTTAACATTTCGATTGACTATTGCCTATATTAAGTAGTTTAAAGTAAATTAGTTTGATGGAGAATGGTATAAAAATAGCTTCAACAAAACAAAGGACCTGCTAAATTGTTAATCTAAATCAACTAAAATTAACATTTGAATTATTTTTTACTGAAACAATTAAAAATTGCAATTATGTTAAATGTTCATTTAATAGTTGGAATTATAACAGGTCAACCAATTAAAAACTGTTTGATTAATAAAAACATAAATTTGATTAAAAACTG
>JAAFCF010005748.1:342478-364036 GCA_013389785.1 Helicorthomorpha holstii
GATTAAAAACTGTTTGATTAATAAAAACATAAATTTGATTAAAAACTTTTAAAATGGAAAATAAGCAAGCAAATTAATTACAATAGTTAAATTAATGTTTTACTGGAAAAATTGGAGGATAAAATATATTAGATTTTTGGATGTAAATGTGTTTTATATTTATCTATTGATGTTAATCAGATTGAAAAACAAATTTCAAATTCAAATATTATGTGATCTCACAATATTTAATTAAAGTTAATGAATCATCTAGTAAATTTCCATACAAAAATTAAAAATTGAAAAACTTAGATATTTGAAATCAACAATTCAGTGAATTTTCCCAAACAATTAACTTTACAAATCATTAAGAATTTTAAAGTAAATTTTCTTAATGCAAAAATATTGATTTCAAATTTCTCTATCAATCAATGAATATGGTATCAAAATAACCAATGGATTTTGTAATAGCAAGTAAAATCAAATTCAATTTGTCAAACAAAATCAAATATATTTACCGAAATTACTTAAAACGTTTCTAGAAACCTTCTTAAAAGTTTGATACGCCAACAATTTTTAAGTTTAAGAAACATTGAGACCTATTGTATATGGAGACCTAAACCCTACTCTTATTGGCCCCTAATTAGGTCAGCCTAATGGATAGTACTGCATATAAAAACCAAGAAACCAATAAACTTTTTTGTCACTTTCAACATTTTACTTGAACAAACAAAAGCAACTTTTCTCTCAAACCTAATTTATTAAGTTTTCTGAAATGCATATTAATTATTTTCACGATAATTGAAGCAATTTTACCAATTTTTAATAGAATTTACATTTAAAATATTTTTAAAAAATAAAATAAAATCAATTGTTAGTGCTTTGACGAAATATTAAAACGTTTCGATTATTGTCTACCATTACGATTTCCAAAATTCTTCATCTTAATTATCATCACCATAATTTAACCAATTTTACCAATTTTTTATAAGATTTTATATTTGAAATTTAAAATATATTTTTTAAAAATTAAAATGAAATCAATTTAGTGATTTGACAAAAAATTAAAAAGTTTCTATTACTGTTTTCAATTGATACTAAATCAACAAAAACAATTAATGCTTAAAATTTGTGGGAAGTCTTTTCTATTTTCCGTGGTGCAGTAACAATAAATATAAGCAGTCTTTTAAATGCAACTTGGTTTAATGTCGTTAATGAAGTCATTGTTAATAAAAAATGATTATGACGTTGTTACATTTGTAGAGAGAGGTGTTTACTAGGTGACGGCTGGACAATGACTAGGTGTTGCATTGTCCGCCAGGGGTTCTAATAATTAACAATGTTAAATGCAAATGAGGAATGCGCACAATATAAAATTCCAACAAATTCCCACCTCTAAAATTTGTGCGCATTTAAGAAAAATTTTAAACATATTTTAACATGCAACAATTTTGTTAAGGCCTTTGTAAATATATCAGCAATGTTATTTTCAGAACTCACAAAAATTAACTTAATTAATTTTCGCTAGATCAGCTCACGTATGTAATGAGATCGCAGTTCGATGTGTTTGCTGCGCCGGTTCTTGACTCGGTTCTCTGCAAAATGGATGGCACTTTGGTTATCACAATTTAGCATCACTGTGTCAAAGTTGTTAGTTGGTAATAGTTCACAGCACAGGTTCTGGAGCCAGACGATCTCCTTGGCTGTCTCGGACATGGCCAGGTACTCTGCTTCCATGGTCGATAGCGCGATACAATGTTGTTTCAATGTGCGCCACAATATTGGAACATCACCAAAGAAAGCGATAATACCTGTAGTCGAATGTCGATCTGCGAAATTTGAAGCCCAATCGGCGTCAGAATAGAACTTCAGTGTCCGGTTTCTTGCTGTCAAGTTCAGCCTCAGGTCTTTGGTCCCCTTAAGGTATCCAAAATTCTTTTGACCTGGATCCAGTGTTCTTGGCTTGGATTTGTGCTGAACTGAGTTAACTTGGTCACTGAGAATATTATATCTGGTCTTGTATGAGTAGCAAGTTGGCTAAGGCATCCAATAGCTTGCCTGTAAATGGTTTGGAGAGTACTGGAGCTTAAGTTTTCGTTCTTTACAAGATGTTTGTTGCTCTCCATAGGCGTTTGGATCCTCTTACAGTCTGTCATGGCGAAATGTTTGAGCACCTGCTCAATATAAGCGGTCTGCGAGATGGAGATGGAGTCTTTGTTGTTGTGTATCTGCACTCCAAGAATATAAGTTGCATTTCCTAGGTCTTTGAAGTTGAAATGCTTCTCCAACTCAGAAATGATGTTTTCAATGATCTGATCATCTTTGCCAAAATATATCATCCACATAAACAGCTATGTATGCGTCGTTATTGTACTTATCTACACAATTACACGCAGTCAATCGCGTTAAGTTGAAATTGGTAAGCGTTTCGTGCAGACATTCATACCAATTTCTGACACTCTGTTTCAGTCCATACATCGGTCTCAGGAGTTTCACAATGTTCGCGTTTTTGCTACTAACGCTGCATCCAGTTGGCACTTTCATGTATATTTCCTCTTCTAGCTGTCCATAGAGGTAAGCACATGTTATATCAACGTGTCGTGTTTTCCACTTTAACAAGAAAGCGATCGCAAATAGCAGTCTAAGTATAACAAAATTAATCACTGGTGCGTAGGTGTGAAAATAGTTCTTTCCATGCATTTGCGAAAAGCCTTGTGCTACTAGTCAAGCGCGGTGACAGGTCACTTCACCATGTTCATTGGTTTTTCGCTTAAAAACCCATCTACAACCAACTGGTTTTGTGTTCTCAGGTATCTCTTTTGGAGTTGTCCAGGTTTCACGACTGTTTAAAGTCTCAAGCTCGTGATTAATGGCTTTTGACCATTCCTCAGATTCTGTAGAACTTAAGGCGTCTTCAATTGTTATAGGCTCTCCCAAGTCGGTGTGTAGCAATTCGATCACTTCACATTTGTTGTTGTCTTCGACTACTGGAGGCTCTGAAGAATCTGGTGTTTCTTTAGGTTTCCTTTGCGACCATATGGATTCGGAATCAACTTAATTTTGCATGGTCTTCCTCGTTTCGGTGCGTTGTCCACAGGAATTTCAGGCTGTTGTACATTCGGTGTCTCAGATTGTTTCACAATTGGTGTTTCCGATTGTCTCACAATCTGTGTCTCTGTGGTGGTCTCTGTTGATGTGTCAAGCAATGTATCATGCAAAGATTTTCCGATTCCACTGTCTAGTTCCATCTCATCGGCACTTTCGTGGTCAGATGCAATGTCACTTAACTGGTCTATTGTCTCATCAAAACTGTCTAAGGACACAATGTTTTGCGTCATCATTTGTGGAACATATGCCGGTAAAGACTCGTTGGAAGTTACGTGCTTGGAAAAAATTATCTTCCTGCTCGTAAAATTCCATAAGCGATATCCTCTAGTTCTGCCTGATGCATATCCCAATAGCATGCATCTCTCAGCTCGGTTGTCTAACTTGCTACGGCGCTTCTCTTTAGGTATATGCACGTACGCTGTGCATCCAAATGTTCTAAGGTGTCTTACACTTGGCTTCGCTGAAGTCCACAGTTCTTCAGGAACTTTATCGTCTAGCGCTTTGCAATATGAGCGGTTGAGGATATATACTGCTGTATGTGCGGCTTCGCCCCAGAAGTGTTTTGGCACATTCATGGCGTTTAAGGAAGTTCTCACAAGGTCTAAAATCTTCCTGTTGAGTCGCTCTGCTGCTCCATTCATTTGTGGAGTAAAAGCGTTACTACGTTGATGTTGTATGCCCAGGTTTGCGAAAAAGTTTCTTAACTCCTGGTTACAATATTCGAGACCGTTATCAGTTTGAATGTTCTGCAGTTTTCGGTTAGCTTGTCATTCTGCCATCACCAAAAATTGCTTCATATAATTGGCGACTTCACTCTTCTGCTTCAACAGATAAATAAATGTCTTTCTGGTGTAATCATCCAGAAATGTCAACATGTATCGATGTCCACTGTGGCCGGTTACTTGTAATGGTCCACATAAGTCGGAGTGTACAAGCTGTAGCGGAAACTTCGATCGTGTTGCTGTCGATGCTCTACACGGTTTCTTGGTACTTTTTCCAAGTTTACAGCTCTGGCAATAAATCTTGTCATGCAGTTTGGCGTTTTCCATGCCTCTAACAAGTTGTTTTTCAGCCGTCCACTTTACGTATTGGCTGTTGATGTGAAAAAATCGTTGGTGCCACAAGATGTTTTGCGGAATGGCGGTTGGCATTTCAGCGTCCATCAGCATAGGCTTAAGCTGAGTACTGTCGAGGATGTATAGACCATTGACTCGGTTGGCTACGGCGAAAAGTTGGTTTCTCCTATTAAATATATGACATTGTCCATTTGAGAAGTTAACTCTATTTCCCATCTTTTCAATTGTTGAAACGGATAACAAATTTTGTCTCAAGTTGGGAATATAGTAGACATTCATCAGTTCAGTTTCAGTGGTGAATGGTTGTTTGTTTCTGATGCATGTAGCCTTCATGTTGATGGTACCTTTACCCGCGATCTTTAGTCTGCTGTTGGCATCCGCAGTCAAAATGTCATCACTTTTTACATTGGTAAGGTTTTCAAACCACGGTTTAACGTAACTAACATGATTAGTGCAACCACTGTCTAAGATCCAACGTTCGTCACTTCCGGATTCGGTGTTCAAAAAAAGTTTCTCGTAAATGGTGAATGTTGTCGTTTATAAATTGCCGCTGTTCGCTGCTGTAGTCGCTACATTCACTAGTTGTATATTCAGACTGTTCGTAGTTGTAGTAACAATTGTCAAAATGTTGAGAAGAATCAGCTGGGCTTATAGTCGTAGGCGTTGGCTTTTTCTTCTGCAACGTAAAAGTTTGTTTAATCGACGGGTGAAAATTAATCTCAATATCAGGAGCCTTGTTGTAAGAAGTTTCTCTTGATGGCGTTTCAAAAGTTGCTATAACGTTGCTTTTCAATCTACACATATTGGCTCTAGTAGATGAAAAATGCTGGATTGATTTAAAAAAATTTTAAATTATTTAAATCAGCTGAGGCGTTGTAAAATCGTTGTAATTTCTGCATTAAACAAATTCTGCAATACGGTTTAATGTTCTTTGCCCTGTACAGTCGTAGTAAATTTTTTCTTTGTCTTTGTAGTCCTATCAGTTGTCAATCACTGTAATTTCTCTTTTCTCAATTTAAATTAGTCATTTCCACATCTCCCCCTCTTTAATTGAAATAATGAATTATTGACGTATGTTAAAATTCAATATTACAAACAGTATAACGTGGGAGCCAGTCTGTCCAGACTTACAGTCAACTCTCTCTTTCTCAATACGGAGAATAAAGTTCAACAACAAAAATGTCATCAGCAAAATGTTCAACGGTTGAAAAACAAATTTTCAAAATATGATTTCACAAAATGTTACTGCAAAAAACGTCCATATGCTCTGCTACCATTTGTGGGAAGTCTTTTCTATTTTCCGTGGTGCAGTAACAATAAATATAAGCAGTCTTTTAAATGCAACTTGGTTTAATGTCGTTAATGAAGTCGTTAAAAAAAATGATTATGACGTTGTTACATTTGTAGAGAGAGGTGTTTACTAGGTGACGGCTGGACAATGACTAGATGTTGCATTGTTCGCCAGGGGATCTAATAATTAACAATGTTAAATGCAAATGAGGAATGCGCACAATATCAAATTCCAACAAAATTTTAAAAGCCACAATTAAAATTTCAATGCTACTAATAAATCAATAAATTTTTCATATTTGTTAAATAAATTCCTTACTAACTTAAAGAACAGCAAAATTTACACAAAGTTTCAGTTAATACATTTGGAGTATTGTTAAAGCAATTGAACCAAAAAATTAAAACAAAAAACAACTTAAAAAATGGATTTCAATTTAATTGTGCAAAAAATTAATTTCAAATTCAATGAAAATTTCTATTTGTCATATAATTCTTGTAATCAAGTAAAAAAGCTAAAAAAAAAACAAAGTATGAAAAGTGTAATTAATATTTAAATTGTTGAGTAATTTCCTTCAAATAAACGAGAAATCAAACTTTTGTCATAACGTTTGATACTAATTTTGGCTTTGGTTTATACGATATTGTGCTAAATTATCTTAGTAATTTGACTTTCTAGGTAAAATAAACCCTAACGATGACGTAAGAATTAGGTTATATAATAGGAAGAAAATGGCTGACAATTGACTAATTTAGAAACCACAACTTATGAAATATAGTTAAAAATAAGAATTGAATTTTACTTAAAACAGAAAACCTAACTATGCATTATATTTAAAATTAAATTTAAACAATAACAATGGGCTTTTCAACATTTAAAGTTTTATAGAAATTCATAAGAAATAACTAAGACAATTTCTGAAATTAGGAAACCAAATTCATATATTGGTCAATTGGAAAATAGGAAATCAGTTTCAATTCAACATAATTTGACAAAAAGGTATTTTTAAAAGTAATTTTACCTGAAATAAGAAAAATACCGGTCATTTTCTTCTGTTGATATTAAATTAATGAATACGAATTTAATTTCTCAAGTTTTAAACACAGAAATAAAAGTCATTAAGATTTAGATTTTTCTTATTTGCTTTTCCAGATAATTCAGCCAAAAATGTAAAACAAAATCTTAACAAATTGACATTTCATTATGAACTATATTTACTTTTAATATTTGATGAAGTTTTAGTCGTAGTAATTTTAATCAATTAAGATGCAACTGAGATATTTAATTTTAAGAAAATAAGTAAAATTTATGTTAAGTTAAATATAAATGAGAGAAAGTTTCAAAGAAAATTTATTGTTAATAATAATTAGCTTTTTATACTAATTTCATGTTTGTTGTTCAAATATAAAATTATTTAGAAATGTTTGATTTTTGGCTAAATTATAAATTACTTTAAGATATAGGAACTTTATTATAAATAATGAACAAAATCGCTGGCAATAAAGTAAATTAACATAAAAAATCATTAAATGTTTATAATGTGAAATGGTTTTTAGTTTGTAATTAAAGTAAAAATAGCCACTAAGAAAAAAAATATCCACTAAGAAAACAAAATAGCCACTGAGAAAAAAAATAGCCAATAAAAAAATGTCCAATAAGAAAAACAAATAGCCACAGATAAAAAAATATCCACTAAAAAAAATGGCCAATAAGAAAAACAAATAGCCATTGAGAAAACAAAATAGCCACTAAGAAAAAAAAATAGCCAATAAAAAATACTACCACTGAGAAAAAAAAAGCCACTGAGAAATAAAAACCAATAAAAAAATACCAAATTTCTATATAGGTCAATTGGAAAATAGGAAATCAGTTTCAACTCAACATAATTTAACAAAAAGGTATTTTTAAAAAATAATTTTACCTGAAATAAGAAAAATACCGGTACTTCCTGGAGCAAAATAGCAAACTTTAAAAAACCAAAAGAAAACAATTTCAAAAATTTCAGAATCTTTTATATTTTTTGTATTAAGAAAATATAAAAAATTGAATTTTTATATTTAAAATTAAATATGAACAATTACAATGGAGTTTTTCAACATTTTAAGTTTTATATAAACAATGGAAAAATACGAAATTTATACAAACTAAAATAATTCATAGAAATTCATAGGAAAAACTATAAAAAAGTGTTTATAGAAATTTATAAGAATTAACTAAGACAATTTCTGAAATCAGTAAACCAAACTAAAAATTTTGATCATTAAAAAACCAAAAAGTCAATTTAAATTTTCAAAAATATAAAATCATTAAACAAATATTTTGTAAACAATAATTTGGCATTCAAAATAACATTTTAACATTGGAAATCAGTTTTAACTCAACAAAATCTGTCAAAGAGGTATTTTTAAAAATAATTTTACCTAAAATAAGAGAAATACATTTTGGGGGCAAAAATAGCAAACTTTAAAAACTTCACCATTGAAGTTATACTTCACCAATAATGCAACTTACAAATTTCTTAAAACTTCAAAGAAAGTAATTTATTTTTAAAAAAACGTTTAATAGTGAAAGTGATTAGCAATTCAAAAGAAATTTCAATATTTATGTTTAATAAATGATTTTCAAAGATTCGGTCAAAACAAAAATAGAGAAAAATTTATAACTTGATGACTAATTACATTTAACTATTTACAGTAATTGCAACAACATAGAAATAACTAATTGCAATAACATTACACTGAAAACATCAAAACATTTCTGTATTTGTCCAAGGGAAGAAATGAAATGTGTTGAATTTACTTGATTTTGTTAACAAAACAAATTTCAGTAATGATTTCTTATTTAAAAGTAGTTAGGGTACATCCTAAACCGGGCCAAACAGCGTTGAGCATTTGGGCGCGAAATTTAAATCTGACCAATCAGAGAGCAGTATTGGGAGGTGGGCGTGGCTACTCGGAAATATGGGCGGAGCCTACTGTTACAAATGCCCCATGTTAAACTCTCATAGTGACATCATAACTTCTTTTTGTGTTACACTGTATGAGGCAACCCTGTATGTATGTGCTCCCAGTTGTTGTGTGTTAAATGGGTAGCACATGCGTAGCGTAAACGTAGCCGCTACGTGTTTGTCGATATTATTTTGATTACGCTCCGCCCCGATTAGTTACAGTTTTAATAGCCTACATGTGTTTCTTAAGTTTTTTGCCCTTGACATGTCAAATTTTTTTATGCACCTGTTATTGTATGCATACGTGGTGTGTTTAGGAGGAGGAGAAGGGGGAAGAGAAAAAAGTAATTGAGAAAGGTAATAAAATATCTTAAGAGGGGGTGTGTGTAGAGTTATGTTTATATAATTTTTTTAAAAAGTGTTGCTATCAATTTTTAATTAACCTTGTTTGTAACAGAGGTTAATCGTTATTAAATAAAAAATACATTGAGTTTTATAATAAAGTACACATGTCTTTTTATTATAAAATGATATTATGAAAATATATTTAGTTAGTAAGTTAAAAATATTAATATAAACATAATAATAATAATAATAAAATGCTCTTTTTTGTATTTTCAGGATTTTTTATTTATAAGAATTAAGACGTCTTCTGGATGGACGTAATCCGCAGTACACTCGCAAATAATCTTTTCTTTCACGACGGTGGCGATTATAAAAGAAAATATGACAACTATTGAAAAATTGAGGATAAGTATATCCTTTGCTAGTGGCCATGAACAATTTTTCTGTTAATTCTTTTTCATTGACATAGGTGTTTAAAATATTTCTTTGTACAGGATTTTGGCGATGGACGTAGTTGGTGAGATTTGATAGAAGCTGGTTAATATCGTAAGGATTGCTTGGTGGAGGGTACTCTATTTTAAAAAAAAATTTTAAAAATATTTCATTATTAATAATTTTTTATTTTTAAAAAATAGTTTACTTACTTGGTGTGGCTGTTTCGACATTAACTGTTGCGTAATCGATTCAAACAGGTTGAATTGGAGTCGTATTGGAAGTTGGTTGGGAATGAGTGCCATCATTAATATATTTGGACATGTTTAATACGTAAACTAAATAAAAAAAAATGTTTTTAATTTTTTAAAAAATTTTAGTTTTTTATAAAAAATTACTTACCGTTTGTATTATCGTTGATAATATTGTTGTCAATTTTGAAATGATGATTTAATATATTTAAAATTGCGGTGCGTTTAGCGTTAAAATTTAAACAAGTAGCACATTCTTTTAATAAACATGCTTTTAAGTATCCTGAAATAAAATTGAATTTTTGAAACATATCTTGAAAGTTGTGTAGTATGTTTTCGTCGATATCGCGTAAAGGTGGTACGTTAATAATTTCGATATTTGGAATTATATTGTTAGTGGAACGTTCCGTACATTTTGAGACAAAGTCATCTGTGGTATTCATATTTTTTTAAAAAATTTTACAGAGAAGATTACGTAGTATTTGTATCGATTAAACTTATTTAACTGCTTGCACCAGTGTAAGTTATATACCGTCCGTCAAAATAAAAAGTAAGTACTTGGTCATTGCAGCAATTTGTAATGTGAGGTCTTTTCAAATAGTAAGAGGGGGGTGTTTTGTTTTATAAAAGTAGTGGGAATGTTTTCGTTAGCAATAGTTAAGAGTTGAAAAATAAGAGAGGGAACTGGGTGATGAATATAAACAGATGGGAGTCAAGTTAAAAATGAATATATATATACGAAGAGATTTGAATTGCATGACTTGGTTAAAAACTTTTTTAAAAGCATCGACAAGTGTTTTAACGGCTATGTACAATATGGAAGTGGTATGTGTGTCTTAAGATTTCTATTAATTTTTTAAAAATAAAAGAATAAAAAATGTTTTTTTTTAAAAAATATTTTTTATTATAGAGTTCATTTGATGCAAATTTATTGTATGATACGGAGGAATTATTAATCAATAATAATTTTTATACAAATTGTAATTACCAGCAAATATCATCAAATTTAAGTGTAAGTTACTTTTTTTTATTTTTTGAATTTTACCGCCCAAAATATAAGTTAATTTTTAAAATAATTTTTACTTAAAAAATATCTAGACGGCGCAAATTAACCCGTCGTTATACAATCGAACACGTTATGCCGTAGAGAGGGGAGGTAGTTCTTTGGTGGCATTACCAGTGGCATCATCATCATCATCATCATCATCGGTGCCTGTTTCAAATGGTTTAGAGTATCTTGCCTTGGCTTGCGAACAGTGTATGTATTTTTTATCCCCTATATAAATAAAAAAAGAATTAATTTTTGTTTTTTAATAAAAAAATAGTATCAAAGGAGCTTGTTGCTAGACCCTTATACTTATTGGATATGGTATGTGTTTTTTTGTTTTAAATTATACGTGTATATTTTTTATTATTTTTTGTAGGATTTTACTAAATAGAATTTGGATCGTCAATATAGACAGCAACAACAACAACAACAATGACAACAATATCATAGTCATTATCATCATCGCCATTACCATCAAAACCCGCAGGAACAAGAGCAACACCAGCCGCAAGAACACCATCAACCTTCTACTAGTTATACGTCATCATCATCATCATCACCACCACCACCCCTTAATTTATCACCAATACGTCCATTACAAGCGTTTACTCCTTTTGGCGATTCTTTAGAGGGTACAGCGTACTTAATATTGCAAACAGCTTTAGAGGTCGTTCTAACAAAACCTCCTACTTCAGGTTTATATTTTGAAGTAGTTGGTAAAACGTTGAATTGCTATAGCAATGGAAAAGAATACATTACTGAACATAAAGTGCTAAAATTTGTGAAAGATTAAATAAAAAAAACTGTATATTAGTTATAAAATAATTAATTGTGTCATTAGTATACATACTTGCGCTGTTAAAAATATGTATGACGAAATAAGTGAGGAGACTGAGGCGATGGCGACTCGCAAATAACCTCCCGCTCATAATAATTAGGGACTTGGCATTGTCGGTGAAGATGAGAGTATGGTGATGACGTAAACACCGGTAGCTAGTGATAAATATTTTAAGATTATTAATTATGAGCATAAAACAAACAAAAATTTTAAAACCGATGAGATGAATGGGGAAGTTATTTTTTAAAATTTGGAAAAGATTTTACCTGAAAAGTTTAATCAAAAAATAGAGGCTATTTTCAACCGTTTAATTGATAAATTTGCTGCTTTAAAAGAAGAAAACCAGGAAATGAAAGTAAAATATCCAGATGTACGTGTGCGTTTTTGTTTACAGAGTGCCGAGTTAAAAAATCCCGTAAATATTGCGTTTATAAACCGTGAATGATTGATGGGAAAATTGTTGTTGGATACCATAGTCAATATTCAAAATTCAAATGATAAATTTAATTTGACAGATGGAAAGTTACGTTTATCGCTTATGAAAACACGTATGCCCCCACGGGGAGGGGCGCCAAATGGTGTTGTTACTTCTATGAAGAAAAGATATATAAAAAATGTGAGAAAGTGGATTAAGGATAAAAGTCGCAATAAATTTGTTGTTCTTATTGACAATACTGAGGATTTGATGTGTTGTGCAAGGGCTATAGTAGTTGGAATTAGAAATGCTCATTACCGAGAAGCCAAAGGTGAAATGCGTAAACAAAAGTATATATAATTTAAAAAAATTAAACAAAATATGAACTATCAAACTAAATGTGCCAAGAAGCTTTGTGACGAGGCCTGTGTAGCATCAAACAAACCTTGTGGAATAGAAGAAATTAGATAATTTGCCAATTATTTAGGTGAAGAGTATAAAATTTATGTTATAGAATTGGAGGGTGATTTAAGGGTGACGTTTCCAACTTTAAATCCTTATGATATGGAAAATCAAAAAAAAGTAAAATTTACACTGTGGCTAATGTTAGATGATGGACATTATGATTGTATAGCTAATATATCTTCATTATATGGTGCTCGAACGTTCTGTATTTTATGTTTAAAAGGTGTTACCGTTCATCATAGGTGTACGCGTAATTGTTTGGCTTGTAACAGCACTGAATGTGAAGAATTTAAGATGTCATTACAGTTGCCTACAAAACAATGTAGTCATTGTTTGAGATATTTTTATGGACCTCAATGTCTTAAAAAACATCTGGAAAATGCAACTTGTATAGATTTACGATATTGTAGTGTGTGTTATCAACATAAACAACCAAAGTATATATGCTTTACTAAATATAGTATGTACTGTAAAACAAATCAGGAGTTCAACCACAGATGTTTTATTCAGAAATATGATCCTATGAGAAGAAATAAACGCGGTGTACCTCGACCACCTGCAGGGCACGTGTGGTATTTTGATTATGAATGCTTAGTGAAAGAGAGATATTATTCATCAACCAAATCTGGTTATCGTTCAAGATGAGGATAATAAAATAGAAAAAATATTTGATGATGGTGAGGATACCAATCATATTTTTTGCGAGTGGATTTTTGGCAAATTAATGGAAGGTGTGTTGGGAAAAAAACATGTTTTTGTTAGTCATTATGGACGCAGGTATGATCATTTAGTTCTGCAGTGGTTGTTTAAAAATAATATGTGTCCTGAAATTATTTGGAATGGGCAAAAGATAATTACTATGAAATTAAACAATATAACTTTTATCGATTCTCATAATTTTTTACCGGTACCATTGGCAGCTCTACCTAAGACATTCAATTTACAAGAGTTCAAAAAAGGTTATTTTCTGCATAAATTTAATCGTTTAGAGAATCAAAATTATGAGGGAGTGTGGCTGGCTTTGGAATTTTACAAACCTGATATGAAAAAAAACAGCATATGAACGTCAAAGTCTGCTGGATTGGCATGCCCAACAGATTGGAAAAACTTTTAATTTTAAAATAGAGTTGCGCGAATACCGCCAGTCTGATGTTGTCATTTTACGACAGGCGTGCAATGAATTTAGACTTATGACACGCAAAATGTTTAATATGGATATTTTTTTACATGCTGTAACGTTACCTTCATACTGTCAAAAAGTATATTTTGCTCATTTTATGCCTTTAAATAGTATTGGTATAATACCTCCTGTAGGTTATTATCCATCTAAAAAATGTTACAGTGAAAAGAGTATTAAGTAGTTGGAGTGGATCGCTCAATCAAAAGGAGTCAATATATGTCACGCTTTAAATGGCGGTGAAAAAAATTTTGGAAATTTATATGTGGACGGATGGGATGAAGTGAATAGTTGTGCATATGAATTTATGGGGTGTTTTTTTCATGGTTGTCCACATTGTTATAAACCGCATAGTTTTAATAGAGTAAACAACATTCCCATGCATGATTTATACAATAAAACAATTCGATGTTTGCGCGATTTGAAGGTGATAAAGCAAATTAAAGAGATAATTGTGAAATGGGAGTGCGAATTAGAGGGTGAAATTCAAACAGACTTGATTATGCAACAGTTTTTTATCAATAATATTTACGGTTTGATGGGACCCCTGATTCCGAGGCAAGATTTTTATGGGGGACGTACGGCGCCTACACGACTATATTACAAGACAAAAATAAGGGAAACATTTATGTATGTTGACTATGTTAGTTTATATCCAACAGTTAATAAATATGACATCATGCCTGTAGGACATCCTGAAATTTTGCATCCAACTAATTATGAAAGTAGCGGTAAATATTTTGGCATGGTAAAGTGTGTGGTAGTACCTCCGCTTAAATTATATCATCCTGTGCTGCCATTTTAATGTAAAAATAAATTAATGTTTCCCTTATGTCGCGCTTGTTGTTTACACCATTCACCCGACGGTAAATGTAATCATCCGCATTTTTCAAGGGCTATAAGCGATACTTGGACAACAATTGAAGTAGATGAGGCTGTCAAACGTGGTTATCAGGTGATAAAAGTATATGAAATTTGGCATTACAAAAAACGGATTAAAGGTTTATTTGCTAAATATGTGGATGCCTTACTTAAGATTAAGCAGGAATCTTCTGGATGGCCTTCTTGGGTTCGATGTGAAGCAGATAAATTAAATTATATAAAAATTATGAACAGGTAGAAAGTATTAAGTTGGAAAAAGTTAAAAAAAAATGTGGGAAAAAGGGCTATTGCTAAATTTTTTCTTAATTCTTTATGGGTAAAATTTGCTCAACATGAAGATTTACCTGTTACGGTGGTGGTGAATGATTATATGACACTTGTCGATCTTTTAAATAGCGACGATAAAGTGATTACCGACGCAAAATTAGTCAACGAAAATAACATGCTGGTAACATATAAACCCTTGGTGGAAGTGAAAAAGATTTCTGAAAAAACTAATTTAGTTATAACTGCCTATACGACGGCTTGTGCTAGATTTAGGTTACAACTTTTATTGGATATAGTAGGGGAAAATTCGCTTTATATGGATACAGATAGTTTAATATACATAGTACCTCATGGGATGGAAGATCCTTTGAAAGGGATGCTTGGCGAAAATTTGGGGCAATTAACTGATGAAATTCGTAGTAAATATTCCTCTAAAGGTTGTCATAAAGACAAGGAGAAAGAAGTTTATATTACAAAATTTGTGTGTGGCAGTTACGATTATAAATTGAGTAATGGGGAAGAATCATGAAAGGTAAGAGAAATAAATATGAATTTTAGCACAAACGCGGATAGAAATTATCGCCTTATTAAAAGCATGGTATGTCAAAAAATGATGAGTGAAAAGGAGAAAAGGGTTGGTGATAAAATAAAGGTGAAACAGTTTAACATTAAAAGATGCAAATATACCGGCAATTTAAAAAGTCAAGTTTGTGATAAAATGTATCAGATAGTATTTGATAAAGCCTATGTAGATGATCAATTAAAGGTTTGGCCTTTTGGTTACTGATTAATTTTTTTGTTAACATAAACAACTACAACAACAACAATGCCATTATTAAAGAAGAAAAGAAAAGATTACGTCATCAAACTTTAGAAAGAAAATGGAATTCGCAATATTATGATATGACACATCCATACAGTTTGGGTTCTATTGAGCGTTTTAGAAAGTATATATACATCAACCAAATACGAAGTGATTTCAACAATGGACACTTCAACAATACCCTTATAGTGTGTTATAACAAGTTAAACATAAATTTCCGCGTAATAAAACTAACACTATTGGTATTGACAATTTATGGCAAGCAGATATTTTGGATATGCAAGGCTATTCTCAATATAATAATAAATTTAGATATATTCTGACTGTTATTGATGTTTTCTCAAAATATGCATGGGCAAGACCTTTACTGACTACAGGGGCTGTAGAGGTGTGCAAAAATATAGGTAAAATGTTTACCGATAATCATAGCGCACCAGCAAATTTTCATACGGATAAAGGAAAAGAATTCAAAAATAAACATATATGCAAACTGATGAAAGATTACAGTGTAAACTTTTATACTTCAGTTAGCGATAAACAAGCAGCAGTAGTGGAACATTTTAATCGTACTCTAACAATACAATTACAAATGTACGCCAGAAATAAAAACTCTTATTGTTATATGCAAATTTTACCAAAACTTATGGAGGGTTACAATAATACGCCATCAAGGGTGACAGGAGTTGCTCCTATTAAAGTAAGTACAAAAAATGAAAGTTTAGTTTACGAAAGATTATATGGAAAAAATCAGCGAATAAAAACCAAAAAACCTAATTTTAAAGTTGGGGATAGGGTACGCTTATCTAGTTTAAAAGGAATATTTGATAAGGAAACTGATACACCCAATTGGACTGAAAACATTTTCACTATTTATCAAGTAATTTTATGACATCCTTATCCCGTATATAAAGTAATGGATAGTGAGGGTGAAAAAATAGATGGTGTATACTATGAAGCCGAAATACAAAAAGTAGCGAAACCAAAATTAAAAACTTATTTTAAAATTGAAAAAATTCTACAGAGTAAAAAGGTGGGGAAACAGAAGAAATATTTAGTGAAATGGTGGGGTTATCACTCTAAAATGAATAGTTGGGTGGGTGAGAAAAATTTAAAAAATATATAAATAAGAAGTGTAAAGCATAAAACATATTCATAATGTTCCAGCCGTTCAAACGTGAAAACATATCTTCTATTGCTTGCTTGTGAATGGTTTTAAAAAATAAATAAAATAAATAAATAAAAAAATGGCTTTTAAAGAAGAAACTAGTCAAAACGGTTTCTACATGATTAACATCTAATTCATCTCTACAATATTATCCAAAAAAATAAAGCTGGATCATTTACAGTGCATTTGCCTGAAAGTGTTAAATTGGGTTCAACTAATTGGGAAGTAGGGTTGGTAGATATAATGTTTCCACATCGATGGGAAAATATAACAGCAAGTGGTAATTCGCTTAATTATGCTTTCACTTTGCAACTGCCTCATGTTCCTTCTATTTTTTTACATAACAAGTTACCTTTAAATCATGCTGCATACCAATTCAAAGAAAAAAGTCAATGGCAATCAAATACAAGTATTAGCATGCATCCTGTAAATGTACATTTAGAGGGTCAAACTTATATGAACAGTTATTTCTTTATTTATCGCAATAATCTAACAATACCTCCAGGATGTTACGATAGCGAGGAAATACTGGTACAAAATTTAAATCTTATTGTATGGCAGGATATGGCAAATATTATCGAAAATCTTAACCGTGAAATTCCAGATTTTAAATTTAAAATGCATAAAGTATTAAATACGGCAGATATTTTAAAGAAACTTTGCAGTTTGTTTATGACTCAAAGTTACGACGTATTCTAGTCAAATCGGTACATAATACGGCTAAAATATTTTTTGAAACAGAACTTACAAGCATTCTAGGATTTTCACCGACAATCGAACATGAGGTTCCTTTTTTAAACGAAATTATATATACAAAAAAAAAACAATAACATGGGTGGGTGGAAGGCAAGAGCCACATATCCTCCGCGTATACAAGAAACAGCAGTATTTGTGCATTCCGACATTATTCAACATCAGTACGTCGGCGATATGCAGGCTCAATTATTACAAATTGTGCCTACAAATATGCAGTGTCAAAACAATTTTGTTCATTTTCTTTATAACCAGCCACAGTATGTTCCCATATGTTTGGATACTTTTCAAACTATAAAAATTGATTTACGTACCTATTTTGGAAGTTTATTTAATTTTGAAGACGGTAACAGTCAAATCAAACTGCATTTTAAACCTGTTATTAAAAATACATAAATAAAACTATTTTCTGTTAATATGGCAACAAAAAGAAAAAGAAATGCCGGTGGTGATAAGTTAATGTGTTATTATATGAAACAGTGTCATCAATGTCAAAGTGGTTGGAAGAATTATCGTCCTGCATTTTATGCGGGTGTTCGTTTTCAACTTGGGCGAGGATTTGGTAGTTTTTTTAAGGCTATTATTTTAACCCATTCTATGTCCCCATGTTAAATTATTTTATGATTCACACGTCCGGAATATCAAGTATAAATACTCTGTGATGCATGATGATAAAAATGTTTGGAAAAGTGTTCTCAGATCATCAGCAAAGCCGCTACATGATGCAAGCATAAAAAATGCATGTAGCCACTGTGATTCATATAATTTCTAACTAAAATTTTTTTCTCCACATGTCCAAATGTATCTCATGTGGTACACAGTTATTACCCATACGTCCAATGCATCACATGTGATACACATGACATCACTGATACGTCATTTTTTCACAGCTGATCATTTTGAATATTGTGCAATGTGGGTGTGTTTTCATAAGTTTTAGTGTGTTTCCAAACAATTTTCTAATATTTTAAAGGGATTTATTATTTAATTGTAAGTATTATGTTTATTTGGTTAATTATTTGTGTATTATTGACATCAATATTTTCAGAATTTTATATAAATGGAGGCTGATACATTTTAAGGTAAAAGAAAATGTCATACCAAAACAAAGAACATTTCAATTTTAGAAAAACGAAAATTAGTAAAACCATGTGCTTCAGGTAAAACATTTGTGAGAAACTTTGTTTATAAATGGTAAATAGTGATACTAATAATTGAAATATAGCCACAATTAAACAATTTGCAACTACAACTGAAACCAGTGCAGCTAAGAGAAGAAAACCAACTAAAAATGCAAAAGAAGTACCAAGAATAGTAAAATACAATCTACAAATGTGAAAAATACATCTGGAACTGTTGGAAACGATTCTGGCATCAGTGACATTGTTGAATATAATGTAGAAGTACCTGTTGTTAGTGAAAATGCTGTTCTTGTTGAAAATTATGCAGAAATTGCTGAAATTGATGTACAAGTTGCTGAAATCGGGCACCAATTTGAAGTAATAGAAGAAATTGCTGAAGTTGTGATTGAAACTTGTGAAATGGAAACAGGAACTGTAAGTGAATTGTCTGTACCCATTTACATTGATGAAATTGAACTGTCAACAATCAATAATGCTGGCAAAGATAATGAATCTGAAAATTGTAGCCACGACTATTCCAATCAGAAACTTAATGACAACATTGAACAACTAGTTGCTGAAATAGTACAACAAAGTTCAGAACATGAAAACCAACATGCAGATAATGACTTACAGCCAATTCAAAATGAAGTAAACACTACTATAGAAGAAAGTGAAAGTTTTGATTCAGACTGGGAGATATCTGGAGTAAGTGACAATGATGATGATTACATTCCATCAGCTGATGGGAATTCAAGTGACTCTGATTATACAGTGGACAATTCAACAGATTTTTTATTTGATGAGTCAAAAAAGTCTACAGATACTTATGGGTACAGTGACTCTGAGCTTGATGAGTTAGAAGAATCTTCCACTTCTCTTCATGAAGGCAATAGTACCAATTTAACTTCAGATTTTACTTCAGATTTTACCATATTTTACTTCAGATTCCAGAATGAGTAGATGGAGTGATGTCACTATAGAAGAAATGAAAACTTTTATTGGATTTATTATAACTACTGGTCTAATTCATTTTCCCAAAATTGAAGATTATTGGAGCAAACAATTGTTATATTACCACCCAATGTTTCATGATGTTGGAATGAGCTACAATCGATTTTCCCTAATTTTGAAGAATTGGCATGTTGCAGATAATCAACAATCACATGAAGGAGATCATTTATACAAAATTTTAAATTTTACTAATCTTTTTATTACAAAAATTCAAAGTATTTACACACCTGGACAAGAAATTTCAGTTGATGAGACAATGATTGCACATAGAGGATGACTTCAATTTCGGCAATACAATCCAGGAAAATCTCACAGATATGGACCTAAAATGTTCAAATTATGTGAAATTACTGGTTTTATTTGGAAATTTTCAATTTATTGTGGTAAAGGCAAAGTTGGACTATTACAAAATTTAGATCATTCTGGATCCATTGTTGTTTCTTTAGCTCAAAATTTATTGAATCAAGGAAGGCTTATTGTTGCAGATAACTGGTATAGCAGCATTCCATTGGCTAAATTTTTAAAAAATAATGACACTGATTACTGTGGAACTGTAAGAAGCAATCGTAAAGGACTTCCAAAACTAGTCAAAAAAGCCAAATTGAAAACTGAAGAAATAATTGGAGCTGAAAATGAAGATGGAGTAAGGGTGATGAAATATAAAGACAAAAAAGAAATTTACATGATTTCAACTTATCATGATACTGGGAAGACATTGACTGGAAAAAAATCACCTCTTGGATGTCAAATTTCAAAGCCTAAAGTGATAATTGACTACAACAAAGTCAAAGGTGGAATTGATGTCTCCGATCAGATGCTTTCTTATTACAATGTTGCCAGAAAAAGTTTAAAATGGTACAATAGTATTGTTTGAATGCATAGGCATTGCTCTTCTGAACAGCTGGGTATTGTAGAATAAGTATTACACAAACAAAAAAATTAATTATGCAGAGTTTTGTAAAACAATTGCAAATTCACTTCTTAATTTGGACCAAAAGGACAAAAATTTATCTGGAAGTTCTAAAGTATCAGAAAATCACCAACTAACCAACATGGGAAGAAAATCCAGTGGAATTTTAATTCGTAGGCGTTGCCATGGTTGTTATAAAAAATATAACAATTACAGTGATGCTGCTAAAAAAACAAAACAAGTATCCACCCAATGTTTAGATTGCCAAAAGCCATTTTGTTTGCCCTGTTTTAATGAAGAACATAAATTTCATACCTGAATTCTGTTGTTTTCAATATAAATTTGATATTGTAACATTTACATATGTTTTTTTCATAAAATCAAACAATTTCTAGCTGTTATAGTTGCATTTTAACTTGAAAATAAGTAAAAAGTTTGAAATTTCATATGAAAAAATTGCCACTAAAAACTATTTATTTAAAGTGTTTAATAAAAAGCTAATTTTTTTTAAAAATAATCACAATGTTACCCATACTTTGATGTTTATAAATCACTTTTATTTTTCATTTAAAATACGTTTTTGAATAAGTTACATGCAAAAGTAATGTATCTCAAATTTCAAGTTTCGGACGTATGGAGAATAAATGACTTGCATCACATGTGTCTCATTGGACATGGAAAGGGTTAAGCATGATACTACTGCTTCAAAATGGTCGTCTGAAGATCCTAAATCTGAAATCTAGAGATCTAGACCAACTTCTCAATCTAAGGCCCTTAAGCATGATACTACTGCTACAAAATGGCCGTCTGAAGATCCTAAATCTAAAATCTATAGATCTAGATAAAATTTTTCAACTTAAGTTTCTCCAGCATGATACTACTGCTAGAAAATGGCTGTCTGAAGCTCCTAAATCTGAAATCTATAGATCTAGACTAATTTTTCAACATAAGGCTTTCAAGCAAGATACTACTGCTACAAAATAGCCTTCTGATGATCCTAAATCTAAAATCTATAGATCAAGACCAATTTCTCAACCTATTTCCCTCCAGCATGATACTACTGCTACAAAATGGCCATCTGAAGCTCCTAAATGTGAAATCTATATTTCTAGAAAAATGTCTCAACCTAAGGCCCTCAAGCATGATACTACTGCTACAAAATGGCCTTCTGATGATCCTAAATCTGAAATCTATAGATCTAGACAATCTTCTCAATTTATTTCTCTCCAGCATGATACTACTGCTACAAAATGG
>JAAFCF010005748.1:379114-391158 GCA_013389785.1 Helicorthomorpha holstii
ATATACTACCTGTGTCCGGAAATGTTTTGGATAGTTAAACTCTAGTTAAACCTGATTAAACGAACCTAACCTAATCCAATCTGATTAAACTAACCTACCCTAACCCAACCTGATTAAACTAACCTAAGTGAATTTGAAAGCAGTTTCAGTTAGAGAAATAAAACATGTGACCTTTTTCACAAATAGAAGTGGGTGGGGGAGTGGCTTTGACACTCTAGATTCTAGAGTAAACTGTGAAATTATCAAAATGAGACTAAAAGCTATTTTGTTTCAATGGCGATTTGTCTCGTTTATTTTGTTTTGTAAAAAAAGCTAATATTATGGAAAAAAAGATTCAAAAACAAATATAATATTATATGAAATTGTCGGAGTTGTTTCCTCTAATTCTTTTTTATTATTATTATTACGGTTGTCGTAAAAAATTGTTAAGGGTTGCGGTGAATGTTGTTGTAATTTTCTGTAATCTTCTATATCCACAAGCATCATTTTACATACCATAATTGTTTGGGTTTAATAAGGGTAGGGCGTATTTTTTGGGGGTTATAAATTGATAGAGTTGATCATGTTGTTCTCTTACTAATTCGAGGGAATGGATGTTTTATTAAGATGATTTATTTTTCTTGATTAAGTCCTCTGCCACTTTGAACTGCTTTAATTAGTTGAACAAGAAATAAAATCTCCAATGTCAAGGTGACAACTAAGGCAAATAGTGTAGTGCAATTCTTTAAATACCTTTTTAATGTTTGTGGTTCTTTTTGTTGTTGTACATTGTTATTATTATTTGACATAATTTTATTGGTACTGGTTGTACTACCTGTTGGTGTGTTAAGGTTAACGGGCGATATTTCACCATTATCAACATCAGTTTAGGATAAATTACTACCTCCATTACTAAAGCCAACATGCATATAAATATTTTCTAAAACGTTAGGCAGCATGATGTTTTTCTTTTATTTTGTTAAGTAACCCTTGATAGATTGTTCTCTTAAATATGCCACAGTATCTTCACCTTACGCAGGTAGGTGTGTTGGGCATGATATCTATAAATAAATAGGTGTATCCCTGACGTGTGACATCTATATCTGCCTGTTCAAATTCTTTGGCCAATATGCCTTCCACCTGTTGACCAAAATGGCAACATTGTTTGCTGTCACATGGACTTTTGAATAGAAAAAAATATTTTGCATTCAAACTAATTGTGCGACTTTCGTTACCTCTAGGAAATAAATTTTGATTAAAAAGAATGATGCTTATATTGTCATGATGACTACCTTTTGTAAACATATCTGAAATAAATTTATTAGATTGACACTTGATCATCAAATTGTCAATAATAATTAGTTTTTAGCTGTTTATCATCTGTAGGAATTTCATCCAATAAACCTTTGTGTAATTGTACTTTTTAAAAATTGTTCAAAACTTGTTTATTGTCGTATAAAGGTTGATATTTACCATAGCATATAATGAGTTTATCGGGAAGTGGTAAAACCATTTCATTTGATTTACGTAAACATTTTGTTAAAAATACCGTTTTACCACATCCTGTAGGTCCCGCAAAAATGCGGGACCTACTTGTAAAACGCGGGAAATAACGTTTCATCATATTTTTTATCTAAAAAGTAATACATGTTTTTTCTTTGCTAATTTTTACATAATGTTTTTTTTTTAAAAAAAAATTAATCGCCTTTATAGACTAACTGGTAAATGATATAATTACACTTTTACAGCTTTTATTTATAATATCAACACGCAAAAAAATGACAAAATTTTTTAAACGAGATTAACAGGGTAAACAGGGTTTTAAACTTTTTCTTTTTGTTGCCATATTCCAAAAAACACTTTTTTATTTATTCTTAATAACAGGTTTAAAATGCAGTTTTATATGACTGTTACCGTCTTCAAAATTAAATATATTTTCAAAATATGTATGTAAATCAATTTTTATAGTTTGAAAAGTATCCAAACATACAGGAACATACTGTGGCTGGTTATAAAAAAAATGAACAAAATTGTTTTGACGCTGCATATTTATAGGGATAATTTGTAATAAATGAGCGAGCCTGCATATCGCCGACGTACTGATGTTGAATAATGTCGGTATGCACAAATACTGCTGTTTCTTGTATATGTGGAGGAAATGTAGCTCTCGCCTTCTACCCACCAATATTATTGTTTTTTTCTTTTGTATATATAATTTCGTTTAAAAAACGATCCTCATGTTCGATGGTTGGTGAAAATCCTAAAATGTTTGTAAGTTCTATTTCAAAAAATATTTTAGCCGTATTATGTACCAATTCGACTAGAATATGACATAATTTTGAGTCATAAATAAACTGCAAAGTTTCTTTAAAATATCTACCATATTTATTTTAATACTTTATGAGTTTTAAATTTAAAATCTGGAATTTTGCGGTTAAGATTTTCAATAATATTTGCCATATCCTGCCATACAATAAGATTTAAATTTTCTACCAGTATTTCTTCGCTATCATAACATCCTGGGGGTATTGTTAGATTATTGCGATAAATAAAAAATTAACTTCATATAAGTTTGACCCTCTAAATGTATATTTACAGGTCACGTGCTTGTATTTGATTGCCATTGACTTTTTTCTTTAAATTGGTATGTGGGGCGATTTAAAGGTAGCTTGTTATGTAAAAAATAAAAGGAACATGAGGAAGTTGCAAAGTGAAAGCATAATTAAACGAATTGCCATCTGCTGTTATACTTTCCCATTGATGTGGAAACATGATATCTACCAACCCTACTTCCCAATTAGTTGAACCCAATTTAATACTTTCAGGCAAATGTACTGCAAATGATCCAGCTTTAATTTTTGGATAATATTGTACAGATGAATTAGATGTTAATATCATGTAGAAACTGTTTTGACTAGTTTCTTCTTTAAAAGCCATTTTTATTTATTTATTTATTTTTAAACATTCAAGCAATAGGAGAGATGTTTTAGTGTTTAAACACTAGAACATTATGAATACATTTTATGCTTCACACTTCATTTATATATTTTTTTAAATTTTTTCAGCCACCCAACTATTCATTTTAGAGGGATAACCCCACCATTTCACCAAATATTTCTTCTGTTTCCCCACTTTTTTACTCTGTAGAATTTTTTCAATTTTAAAATAAGTTTTTAACGTTGGTTTAGCTACTTTTTGTATTTCAACTTCATAGTATACACAATTTATTTTTTCCTTTATCATTATGAAAATTAGCAGGTGCATTATGATTATTGGTAAAAATTTCACCTATTCTTTTGCACACTTCTACAGCCCCTTTAGTCAGTAAAGGTCTTGCCCATGCATATTTTGAGAAAACATCAATAACTGTTAGAATATATCTAAATTTATTATTATATTGAGAATATCCTTGCATATCCAAAATATCTGCTTGTCATAAATCATCAATACCAATGGTGTGAGTTTTATTACGCGGAAATTTGTTTGACTTGCTATAACACACTATAAGGGTATTGTTGAAACCGTTTCGTATTTGGTTGACATATATATTTTCTAAAACGCTCAATAGAACCCAAATTGTACGGACAAGTCATATCATAATATTGTAAATTCCATTTTCTTTCCAATGTCTGATAACGTAATCTTTTCTTTTTCTTCTTTACTAATGACCCTGCTTAAGAATTAAGGGACGTGTAGTAAAAGCAAATGGAAATGACTTAGATAAAACCGATGTGGCAACCCCTACTAATAATTTTGGATCTTGTTTGTTTAGTCAATTTGAATTCAGTATTAACGGGTGTCTAATTACCACAGCCAGTAACCTATATCCTTATAAATGTTATTTTGAAAATTTGTTAGATTTTGATGATGAGTTAATAAAAAGTAAAAAAATATTGCAGAATTTTATACCCGATGCAAATGGGGTTAACGACGTTTATGCACCTAATGCTGATGGTTGTACAACCCCTACCAAAAATTTAAACACCAATATAGCTTCATCAAAAAATTATAACTTGGTTGTTCTATTACATTTGGATCTATCACGCTGCGTTGTCAACTCTAATGCTTAATGGAAAAAAATATGGATAATTTTACTTTGGATAAATGTATGAACAAAATATTATTTACCACCAGCGGTAAAGGTTGCTTTTTAGGAGTACTTCCTGCTAATCATTTAGAGTGTGTAAATAAACCTTTTAAGGGTATGAGTATAATTTTAAATACAGATGAAGACAATAAAGGCGGTCAACATTGGGTTTGTTTCTATGTTAACAAACATATGCAGGGAGACTTTTTTGACTCTTTTGGCAACTCTCCTTCGTTTTATTACTTATATTGGCAACAATGGTTTGAAAACCACTTTGTAATATATGCGGATTAATTAGGATATTTTGAGAGTCCTATTAGCTTTACATGTGGAGCTCATTGTTTGTTTTATTTATTTAACCGATCCAAAAAAATTTCTCCTACACATTTTCAATTATTTATACACTACGGATTTAAGTTTAAACAATAAAATGGTAACGAAAATGTTATATAAAAAATATGACCCTCATAAAATTAAATCAACAACATTGTCAACATTAAAACTAAAAATTGTACATGCTTTAAAAACTGTTCATTTTGCAATAAATCAAAATAGTATACATAACATTTTTTTACTATGTCATTGTAACGTTAACAATATTATAGCTAAGTAATTTAATATGTGTTTGAACATCATATTTCTCTTAACACTTTACCTATTTTTCACCTCCTCCTCCTATATCACCCACTGTGCGTTAACATAACAATAAAAATAAAATGTGTTTTAAAATTAAGTAGTTAGTAGTTATTCATCTTGACATTAATAGATTCAACATACAGTTTTTACTTTTAAAAATTATTATTTTTGCATGTGTTATATAGGAGGTAGAGGAGAGAGAAGTGGGGAGTTAATTGAAAAACCTTTTAACCTTTTTTGACACCTCTTAAATTAATCAGTTTAAATTTACACTTTTGTTGTAGTTATCTATTGGATATTTCTTCTAAAGTCAATAAAAATCACCCTATTACCCCCTTAACTTAAAATATTTTAGCAATAAAAAGCCACGCACACTGCACGTTTAATAATCATTTATTTAGTAACATTTAAAAGCGTAACAACTCTCTCTTAAGAAACATTTTTTAAAAAAAGTCAAAAAAATGAATGGCAAATATAAGTATACACCACAAAATGTCGTTGGATCTTCAATCCAACGTCAGATTTTGACTCAACAATATGCCGAAAAGGGATGTCATACCACACCCGCCAACGAACTTTATTGATCCGTTAGCGATATGGAGGGTCAAATTGCTGGCTATAAAATGTTTGAGTATAATCATAGTTTAAAGTCTATACTTACCAGCAACGGAAATTCTTAGAATTAAGAGCGCTGGAATGTGTTTTCAATTCTGCCACGGCTATGGGTGATGTTGTGCCCTGTCAAAGTAGATGGTGTACAGGCCTAAATTTTACCCAAGAAAGTTGGGTACAATTAAAACAGCTGATACCCCTGATCAACCAAGCTTTTGCTATGCTGGATCCTAATGAAAACAAAAGCAGACCACATACAGCACAGGCCATGCAGTTTATATTTACCAACAGCGATGATCAAAACGATGAAAAGGAGGAAAATCTGCCACCTTTAAAACCCCAGTCAACACAGGCAGTTCGCTATCAACCTTTAGACGCTACTACAAATAATAACAATGAAATCTTAATGGATGCTGACACCGCCAGTTTACCAGATGATGATGATGATAAAGGTTATGGAATAGCAGCACCAAAATCACTTATGATAATAATTGACAATCTAAAAAATTTTTAACGGTAAGAAGAAAAGTGCCCCTCCTGTTGCTCATGTAAAACCATATTTGGTAGCGAAAAAATTAATCACCAACATTGTGGATGGTAGCGGTGCCTCTACATCGTCTTCATCAGGAGGGTCATCAACTTCTAGAGGTGAAAACCGTCACCATTATACACCAGCTGTTTGCAATCCGGAAGTCATCACTATCGATGACGATTAATTATTTAACTTGTTTATTTCAATTTTTAAAAATAATAAGCAATATACCCAATTAAAATAATTATGTATGTGTATATTTTAAAAATTTTCACATCGTTATATTAATAAAAAACGTTTTTTTTTTTAAATTTTGTTATTTTTTTGCATGTTGATATTATAAATAGAAGCTGTAAAACTCTAATTATACCATTTACCACTTAGTGTAAGAAGGCAATTAATTTTTTAAAAGAAAAAAGGTCATGTAATAATTAAAAAAATGTATTATTTTTTGGATAAAAAATATGACGTAAAATTATTATCAGTTTACTTGCATTTTTGTGGGACCTACAAAATGTGGTAAAATAGTATTTTTAACAAACTTTTATGCAAATCAAATGAAATGATTTCACCGCCTCCTGATAAACTCATTATATGCTATGGTAAATATCAACATTTATGCGACAATAAACAAGTTTGGAACAATTTTAAAAGAGTACAATTAAACGAAGGTTTATTGGACGAAATTCCTACTGATGATAAACAGCTAAAAACTTTAATTATTATTGACGATTTGATGATCAAGTGTCAATCTAATAAATTTATTTCAGATATGTTTACAAAAGGAAGTCATCATGACAATATAAGTGTCATTCTTTTTAATCAAAATTTATTTCCAAGAGGTAACGAAAGTCGCACAATTAGTTTAAATACAAAATATTTTTTTCTTTTCAAAAGTCCATGTGACAGCAAACAATGTTGCCTTTTGGTCAACAGGTGGAAAGCATATCAGCCAAAGAATTTAAACAGGCATATATAGATGCCACATGTCAGGGATACACCTATGTATTTCTAGATTTCTTGCTCAACACACCTACCTGCGTAAGGTATCTGAGTAAAATTTTAGCTGGCGAAGAAACTGTTGCCTATTTAGGAGAAGCTCTCTATCATGGGTTACTTAACGAAATAAAAGATAAACATCATGCTGCCTAACGTTTTAGAAAATATTTATATGCATGTTGGCGTTGGTATTGGAGGTAGTAATTCATCGTCAACTGATGTTGATAATGGTGAAATATCGCATGTTAACTTTAACACCAACAGGTAGTACAACCAGTACCAATAAAATTATGTCAAATAATAATAACAATGTACAACAACAAAAAGAACCACCAACATTTAAAAAGTAGTTGAAGAATTGCACCACACTATTTGCCTCAGTTGCCACCTTGACATTCGAGATTTTATTTCTCGTTCAACTAATTAAAGCAGTGCAAAGTGGCGGAGGACTTAATCAAGAAGAAATTAATCATCTTAAAAAAACTATCCATTCCCTCAAATTAGTAAGAGAACAACATAATCAACCCTATCAATTTATAACCCCATACGCTCTACTCTTATTAAACGCAAACAATTATGGTGGCTGCCCATCATCATCCACGTGCAAGATGTCACCTACAAACAAGGAGAAAAAAGAAGAAATTTTCTCAACGATGTCATCTAATCTCCCACTCTCTACACCCGCTGCTGCCGCCGCTGCCGTCGGGGGGTTTCAACTTTGATGAAAGGTGGATCACAATGTCATCCCTTCTGCCTATCAGCACCCCTACAGAAATTAGAAATATTACAACGTCTCAAAGACCAACCTGAACAACAGGCCGCATATTGTCAGCGTTTATTACCTGGTGCCGTAGGTAAAATGTCAGAATTTTGTCTTAATTATCATAACAAATATATGGGTAAAAAAAGGGGTTTAAGTCGTTTACATATATATGGCAAAATTATTCGTCATTTATCAGAACCAAAGTTATCACGTATTCAGAAACGTCAATTAATGTCACAGCATGGAGGTTTTATCGGTCCCTTAATCGGTATTTTAGGTCCTGCCATTGCCAGTTTAGCCTCATCACTTATTCCAACATGTTAATTAAAAAATAAAAAAATGGTACGTAAAATGATGCTTGTAGATATAGAGCAGGGGTCTCCAAACTACGGCCCGAGGGCCACATCCGGCCCGCGGACAGATTTTTTCCGGCTCGCGGAGAGCTAGCATACTTGAAAACGCCTTTTAGCAAACATATTTTTTATAGCAAATTATAATTAATGATAATATGGTTTTTGGCCCTCGGAACTTACTGGAGTAATCAGTATGGCCCGAAAGGCTGGAAAGTTTGGAGACCCCTGATATAGAGGATTACAGAAAATTACAACATTCACTGCAACCTTTAACAACTTCTGAAGACAAGCATAATAAAAAAATTAGAGGAAACAACATTATGAACAAGTACTAATTTACAAAATTTCACGTCAAAGAAACGTCAATTTAGGTGTTACACCCTCACCCTGATGCAATGAGGTTGAATGCAATCAGTATACACAAAAACACCACTATGCCTAAAGGAGGCTTGTTCATCAGCTATAAATTGATATGGTGTTGCAATTAGATTATAAGGTGAATTTTTAAAACCAATAAAACTTATAAAGGCTTTAAAATTAGTAATACAACCATTCCCATTCTTAGATTCAATATAAAATCTATGTATACTTTTATGATATCCTACATGTAAAAATAATGTAATATCAATAAATGAGGGCAATGGAATGTTCACATGAATTGGTTTCATAACGGTTTTAACAGCTAAATCTACATCAACTTGAAGAAGTCTATTTACAGTTGCACTTAAAACTTCAGGATCATTAAAACTTCCTGTTAAATTAACAATCCTTTTCACTACAAAACTATTTTTCTTAGAATCAAATTCTATTCCAGCTTTCATTAATTCTTGCTGTTTTTTGGTAATAAAGTTTAATCTAACAGTTTTATCAACTGGTAAATCACAAATTAATTCATTTTCAATAAGCATATCATAGACATTTAAAATTTGTTCTGGGAACATTATTTCAGCAAGACTTACTTCCCATTTTCCATCAAATGTCAAAGTCTCCTTTAATAAAGTTTTAAATTTTGCCGCATTATTATCTTTAAATATATTTAAATTAGAATTGGATACAAGGTCCACATACATTGCGGCATCAGCCATTGTTGGTGATTGTTAGGGAAGTGAGATTGGAAGCAGGAATCCACTGGTTCATATACTCTGGATAACCTCTCCATTTAACAAGAACCATAGATTTACCTTGAACCTTTTTCTTTTGCAGCACCTTTTCAATCACATAAACATTATCATCTTTTTGAACTTTTTGTAATTCTTGTTCATAAAAACTTCCCTCAACTATACTGTCATTGTAATCTTTTACTTTATAAACAAATGGGTCTCTTTTTAATTGTTGTGCTACAATAAAGATTTCTTCTGTCCAGTTGGGGGTATAGCCTTTCTCAAATGTTTGCTTGACTTTTGCTAATCTAACAGAATCACCAACTTTAAACTTAAACTTAATAGGATTATTTGTAGGAGGGTTTAATTTCTTATAAATTTCAAATTCATTAGTTGAATTAACCTGTGCTGGAGAATAACTTATTGTTCGATGTTTTGCATTATTATACGAATTTGTCATCTGTTTAAGGACATGAATATATCTATAAGAATTATTGTGGGTAAAATATTGCCACATTTTAGTTTTCAGAGTTCTATTAAATCGTTCTACAATTGCTGCTTTCATGTCACTTCTGGTTGAAAAATAATGAATATTAAATTTGATTAATATATCTTGCATTTTAGAGTTTTCAAACTCTTTACCCTGATCAGTGCATAATTTTAACGGTGTTCTACCACTATCTGTTAGAAAGCTTTTAAATGCCTTTGTTGTTTCATTTGCACTTTTATTTTTTAATGGAATAACCCATGCATATTTTGAAAATATATCGATACATGTTAATAAGAATTTAAACCCATCATTATGTTTAGCATATGCTTGCATACCTACTAAATCAGCTTCCCATTGCTCATCTATAGAGAACACTTGATACTTATTTCTTTTAAATTTTCTTATTACAGGTTTATGAATTGTATATGATGGTTGCTTTAACCACCAATTTTCCCATTCTTTTTTATCATCAGGTTTAAATAAATTAGTTAATGGGGCTTTGCCAGAGTAACCTGCAGGATGATTAGCATCATAATAGACCTCAGCTCTCCTTGATTTATCCATTGCAACTAACCACAGGCATATAACTACACTGTATTATATTTAAAAAACAATATAGTAACATACAGCTGAAATATAAAAAAGGGGGAGGCAGGCGCATTAGTGTTTGCAGACATTAAAAATTTTATTAAGAATATTATAACATTTAGTTGATAGTTTTTGTGCTAAAAACTATTTATCTATAAAGTTTAACTGAAAGAAACAAGGAACTGTAAACATTAATTATTTATTAAAACATGAATTGTATTATTAACATTACAAACAAACAATCATTGTACATATCCATAAGGGTAGCAAACAAATTCATTATTTACAACTGCTTTATCAAAAACAACTCTGTACATTTTTTCTCTAGTTATATTTTTTAAATTGAATGTGTATTTTGTCCGTTTAATTAAATGCTCATGGATCCAAAGTTTTATTGGTTCTTCTTCAGTTTCATTGTGCAAGTGTTTAACAAACCTGGTTACCATTGCTCGAATTACATCAAAGGTTATAACCTGAGCTGTTGAATATGTTGGAGTTATTCCACGCACTTTCCACACACTGTCACCATTGGATAGCATATAGCCATAGTTCTTTGGACCACCACTCAAAAATTCTGTTATACAGCGTGGTCAAAAAGTCTATCCCCCCCTCTTAACTTTTTAAATAAGCAACATTTTACAAATCAGCTAATGGGAGCAAATAAGAACTATGTGGGTCTCCATCCAATGGTGATCATTATGTTTCTGTGAACTTGCTATTTATGCTTTTTTTAACTTAATTTTTTACAATTAAGCTGAAATGCCAATTTGGTCACTTGTAATGTTGTGCAGAATTAAAAATCATAAACTTTGAGTACAAAATCATCTAAATCATACAAGCGGTTCATCCACAAAATGAAAAAAACGGTATTAATTTTGACTCAAAATTGGCCCTTATGATGTTTATTTTAGCTGGATATCTAAATTTCACTATTCCAAAGTAACACCATCTAGTGATAATTTATAAATATCGATTTCAAAGTAAAACAGTCTTGGATGGCCTTCAAATTTATTTGAAGAAAAAAAAGAATAAATTTTCAAATTTAAATTATAAAGTTCAACAAAAATTCATTTATTTTTTTTATTACAAAAATAGCCAAAGGAATTTTATTTTCAATTCAAAAAACCTGATAAAATTTATCACAATGTTACTGGTAGGTTTGCCAAATTTATTGAATAATAAACTCAATAGGATTGAAGCTTGTTAGTTAGCTAAAAGCCAACATTTTAAACATTTGTGATAATTGTTTAGTTATTAAATTAAAAATACCTTAATTAATAATTGCATACTTTTCATTTTATTTTGTTGTTTATTTCAGATTATCTTAGAATGTTGGTTACATTATTGTGCACTATCAATCCTCATGTTTCTTATATTAAGACATCTTTAGAAAGATTAAATGAAATTCCCGCTGAACGTAGGTGTAACATCTCACTTAGACTCAAGGCTGATCGTAACTTAGATATGCAGAGATTTAATCTTCCTAAAAATGATTGTAAAGATGTTTTACTGTTAATGCCAGAGGAAACTAAAGGTAACCGGGATATAATTCTTCAGTACAGAAGTGGGACATTGCAACGCATTAACCAAAAAAACAAACATTACGATCCTTTATGTTACCCAATACTTTTTCCATATGGAACATTTGGTTGGTCAGTTGAAGTAAATGAAAATCGTGTTAGGGAAGAAACATCAGTTCCTAAATTGACCTGTTGTCAATATTATAATTACATGTTCCATTTTCGGCAAATAACTAGCGATTTTTTCCGGTTTGGTAAACTATTACAGCAGTTCTTAGTAGATTGTTGGGCAAAAAATGAACAACTAAAACTTGATTTTTATTACTTTCAACAGCGACAACTTAGAGCCGATTTGTACAATGGTGTTGTAGATGCAATAAATCGC
>JAAFCF010005748.1:393535-408438 GCA_013389785.1 Helicorthomorpha holstii
TTTGAATCTTAGTGGAATTCCACCCCATAATCTCAAACTTAAGATTGAGATCCCTATAATTTTATTACGAAATCTTTGACAAAGTGAAGGTTTAACCAATGGAACGCAATTGATTGTACAATCATTGACTCCAGATATTATCCATGCTACAGTTGTTAAAGACAAATTTCCAGGACGTCAAGTCTTTATTCCTAGAATTATATTAACAAATAGTGACTCTTCATTGCCTTTTGAGTTACAAAGACTTCAATTTCCTGTAAGACCATCATATGCAATGTCCATAAACAAAGCACAGGGCCAAACTTTGGACAAAGTTGCAGTTTATCTTGAGCAACCTGTATTCACTCATGGGCAGCTATATGTAGCATTTTCAAGAGTTAAAACCCAAAACAATTTACAATTTTTTTTAAACAAGTCCAACAACAGATATATTACCAAAAATATTGTTTATAGGGAAGCCCTCTAAATGCATACCTCACATCACGACTAAATAGTATTGTCGGGTATGTCCTGGTATTTAAAAAATAAAAATAAAAAATAAAATATATGAAAGTGGAGCTTTAAAATGACGTCATAAACATTTAAAACATACTATTTGAAGTTTAATTAGGACTTGAGTTAAATTTTATGGTGATTGTGGATCTCAATTACAACAAAATATGAATGACAAATTAACCTAATTAAGATAATAAATCACTCAAATTAATAATACGTGTTTAAAAATTGGTTAACTAAATGAAACCAAAGCTCTCATTAAAATCAAGTTCAGATAATAATTACAATTTTAAATTTGAAAATTGATACAAAAATTCGAAATTCGAAAATTCAAAAATTTCGAATCAATTTTTTTTTGTTATTTTAAAATAGTTTTCAGTTATAACTCTTGATAATTTTCCCCTGTAACTCTTTTGAAATGGCAATTATCATAGTCGTGGATCAAATATTATTGTCAAATAGTAATAGACCATAAAACCAAATCAAATTAAAAACTATAATGTCAATTTCAAATCTAAAATCAGTTTAATCTGAAACTATTGATTTCCAATGCACTGATATCCTAAATCAAACAAAAAAGTAAGCATTAATAAAATATAAAAAATTATAACAGAAACATTTATAAACAAAAGTGTTTTTTTTGTGCAATATTGCAAAACCGATGTTTTAATTTCTTTAAATTAAATCAAACAACTACACATTAACTTTATCTGCACAAAAATAACAGTTTCTAAACCAAGAAATGCAAATAAAAATTTAAAAACATTACATTAAAACATCAAATACACAAACTTAATTTAGATTTCGCATTTTAATTGATCGACTTCATTATCAATCACTTTATAAATGGATATCAACGTAATGAAATAAAATAAGCAAAATAAACAGCGAATTTACGCCCAAAACCATTTTCAGTAACATTATAACGTTAAATAATCGGTTTCAATTAATTAATAATTTGCTAATATCAAAAAAAGTGAAGAAACAAAAAACATATCAGTCAAAACGCAATCATTTTAGTAAAACAAAGACAAAATTATTCATTGAAACACACCTTTTACAGTTCAAAGTGTTCAAACTGAAATTTAGAAGTCAAAATCCATGAAACTTTAATCTAACACATATTAAGTTATAATTTTAAAACAGTAATGAATTTTTTAATTGCAATTAATTATTAAAATCAATAACAATTAATAAGTAAAAACAAGCTCTGATGTGATAAATATATTTCCAAAAAATAAAGCAATGTAATACAGTAGTTAAAATATAATTAACCAGTGTAACAGTGAGAAATTAAGTTGAAAAATAAACACAAGGTCTTTTAATTGTTAGCATTTAAAAACAGTAAAATATGATTACAAAAAAATCTACTCAGATCAACTAATTAAATTTATCAGCCAAATTAAATGTCTTTAAATTTTACTAAAAAAAATATTTAATCATCTTTATTTTTAATTTTAAAATAATTAATTATAGAATCTTAAACATTTAATTAATTATTTCAACAACCAAAAGTTGAAGTACCTAATTTAACAAATCTCAAACTTAAAAAAAATTCTGCTTAGAAAATCTGTTGTGATATATTTATTGATTTTTGATTAAAAATTAAATTTTTTAATAAACATTTTAAGCAAATTTAAATTTCGAAACTGTAAATCTAATCAACTAATTGACCATAACTGCAAAACAAGACCAAATAGGAACTCAATAATAAACTATAAACAAGCATTAATCACAGCAATTAATTAAATCTTTAAAAAAATTAAAAACAATTTGATGTCCAAATAAATTAAAAATAAACATTTAATTAAGTTATTAAATTCATTGTCAAATAATTTATTTAATGAAAAACCCAAAATTTAATTACAAAAAATCAACTTACAATGCAAATTATTCTTATTTAATTGTTTTAAATCCGATAAATCATACAATCTTTTCTAAATAATTGATTTTTGGACACATTAATTAAAAATTAATTAACAATTTTAAATTTATGTCAGCATTTTACCTTTCAACAAAAAATGATGAAAAATATTTCATTTACAAAAATATTTATTTGAAAAAATAAGATAAACAATAATTAATTGTTTATAATGTTTAAGCAGGCTGTTCCAAATACAATCAAAATACTTGTTTAAAAAAATAACATGGTTAAATATGCAAACTACCAGGCACCAGGTAACTTGAACAATAAATCCAAGTTATTTTCCTGCCAAAGATTACCATGACTTTTACCATGTGGAGTCTGGTTTAAGTCTGATCTGATACATTAACTGACTGCCCTTTTTATACTCAATCTGGCAAGTCACATGACTTAACAAATTCATTCTGGAAACTTCCAGAAACTAATTTAACCATTGATCAAAGATTACATTTTTACAATAACATTATACAACATAAACAATCCTTGAACATCATCAAATTAAACAAACAATAAGAATTTCTCATTTACATATTTAGCAATGATCAAATTCCAACAAAAAATAATGACTGGTTATGTTTAATCACAATAATTTCATTAATTAAAATCTTATATTATGTTAATAAATTGTAATCGTAAATTGAATTCATCAATTACTAATTTTTCTTATAATTAGCACCTAAAAGCAATTAGTTGTAAATGATAATTTTTTTTGGAAAATTAATTTTGTAGAAAGAAACTCATAAGTTTAAATTCAATGTAAATCTTAAATAAAACAGTTTTGAAAAGCACAGTTTTATATTAGAAAATGCAATGATTCATTAATATAAAAATTAAGAATTAACTGATGTTACAAAATATAAAGTTTCAATTACAAAAAATTAATTCATAAAAATGTGGAATTTTAAAGTTACAACCACAATTTTAAATGTAATTAACTTAAATATAAAGATTTAATCAAATGTCATTAAAAGGTTCAATCAAACAAAGAAGTTAAAATTAGTCCAAAATAAAGTTCATTTTAAAACAACAAAAAAAGAGTGATTATTTTAATGTAAAAAGTTTGCTAATTAAGAATAAATGTTAATTAAAATGTTTTAATTAATAATTTAGAAGCAAATGGTCTCCATTTTGAGCATTTCCAGTAACAAAAAACATTAATGTGTTTTATAAAATAAAAAATTTTTATTTAACTAAAAAATTAATAAAACAATTTAATGATTTTATTATATAAAAAACCAAATGACATGGAAAAACATGTACAAAAACATTTTCTTAATTTGTGTAATTACGATAGCTAATTCACTTAATGTAACTAATCAAATAAAACATAAAATGTAGAAAATTAGTTAATCATTTAGTTACTGTAGAAATGATGAATCACAAGTTAAACTTAACCATTTTAAATAATAACAAATTGTATCCAAATGAAAAAATGGTAATTAAAATAATTAAATTTGATCACTTGTTTCTAAAGACTATATTGTTTAAAAGAACTAATCGAAATTTATGTAGATTTTCAAATGAAATTTATGTAGATTTTCAAATGAAATTTATGTAGATTTTCAAATGAAATTTATGTAGATTTTCAAATGGAATTTATGTAGATTTTCAAATGAAATTTATGTAGATTTTCAAATGAAATTTATGTAGATTTTCAAATCAAATTTATGTAGATTTTCAAATCAAATTTATGTAGATTTTCAAGTGAAATATATGTAGATTTTCAATAAAATTCCAATTCATTTTCAATAAAATTCTATTAATTTTTCAATTAAATTCAAATAAATTTTCAATAAAATTCCAATTCATTTTCAATAAAATTCCAATTCATTTTCAATAAAATTCCATTAATTTTTCAATTAAATTCAAATAAATTTTCAATAAAATTAAAGTAGATTTCCAATAAAATTCAAATAGATTTCAAATTAAATTCAAATAAGATTTTCAAATTAATATTCAAATAGATTTTCAAATTAATATTCAAATAGATTTTCAATAAAATTCAAATAAATTTTCAATAAAAGTTTAATACATTTTCAATAAAATTCCCATACATTTTCAATAAAATTTTAATACATTTTCAATAAAATTCCCATACATTTTCAATAAAATTCCCATACATTTTCAATAAAATTTTAATACATTTTCAATAAAATTCCCATACATTTTCAATAAAATTCCAATAAATTTTTAATAAAATTCCAATACATTTTCAATAAAATTCCAATACTTTTTCAATAACATTCCAATACATTTTCAATAAAATTCCAATACTTTTTCAATAACATTCCAATACATTTTCAATAAAATTCCAATACTTTTTTAATTAAATTCAAAAAAACCAATTGTATTTTTTAATCTATAAAAAATGAATGCCATAATTTGATAAAATGACTAAATTCCCACTAATCATAGAAATATATACTTCATGTACTTAAAGAAGTTGATATTAAACTAAAACTTAAAGATTTCAATGTAAAACCAATACAAGAATGTGGTTAATATTTTAAAAGAATTGCCAGGCTTTTCAACAGTTTCACACTATTAAACTTTTAAACAATATTAATAAATTATAGTGCAAAAAAAACCAATAAATTTCAACTAATAAAACTTTAATTAATTTCAATGTTTTATCAACCTTATTTTGCCAAAATGACAGTAAACTTGCGATGAACGATTCAATTAAGATTATTGTTGATTAAAATAAATTTTTTATTTGTGTTTCTATTTTTTATTTTCATTTCTAATTTATTTTTATTTGCATTTCTAAGTTTTGTTTTTGAATGCATAAAAATCAATGCTATAATTTGATTAAATGATTAAATTCACACCAATCACACAAAATGATACATGGCTTTCCATATTCAACAAGTTATAAAACAACTAAAATAAAACTAAAACTTCAAATTTAAATTAAAAATTTTACATGTTTTACAAAAGAAAATGTTAAATATTTGAAAACAAATTCCAAGCTTTTCAACAGTTTCAAACAATTAAAATTTTGTACAATAAAAATAATAATCAATTCTTTTGATATAATAAACTGTTGGTATTATTCGGCGATTGACAAGGGCCAATGATCCTTTGTCAATATATCTGTATAATACCGCAGTGGTTGTCCAGTAGCACCATATAATCCGTAGGCAATCCAAACTTGAAATTTCACTCGAAACTTAATTTAATATTCAAAAGTAAATAAACCGGAAGTCAATCAGTTTATTATTAAATATTTATTTTAATTCTAATAAACAAAACTAAAACAACTATTTAAATACAATGTATATCAAAAGGTTTTAAAACATTAACTTAACAAATAAGTAAACATAAAGACGACCTTTTGGTAAAAGTTAACAAAGGGCAACAAGTTTATTTAGGTCACATAACATATATCATATAGTAAAATCAAAATATCATATTCAAAGTTTAGGGAAAATTATAAATATAATTTTCCCTACTAAGGATAACGTTTCTTTTATTTATCAAATTTATTTTATAATTTTATCTTAATTTATTCTTAATGTATTATTCATTCTTATTACTTCTAGGGATTTTATCCCTAGAAGGACTCATAACGTTGTCCCTATTCAATGGGCAACATTGCCGCGCATAGCGCATTATCGTCGTATTTAATTTACTTAAATTAAATACGATGATATGTAATTAATATAAGTATTTGATAAATCTTTATTTGATTTATGATTTACTTATTATCATGTTGGAACATTTATTTATTTGTATTTTCGTAGATGCGTATGTGATCTATTTCATTCGCTTTGGAGATGGCGGCCATGTGAGTGGCCTCCTCTCCCAGTTCGAGGGTGCTGGTTCAAAATAGGATCTTAGGGTCTTAGCAATAGTTAAACTAGAGTTTAACTATCCAAAACACTTCCGGACACAGGTAGTATATTTATTAATATTTTATTAAGTGTTGTGTTCTTAATTTCCATTATCTGGGGCCAAATATGGGCTCAACCCAATACGGCAAAATACGCCGTGGGCGATCCCATATTGGCCGTTCATCAGTGGGTGGCAAGGGAACCAATAACTAACATAAACAGTAGTAAACTAATTAAAAAAACAATTCAGCAAAAAATGAAATTAAAAGTGATTAAAATGTGATTAAATAAACAATAAGTTTTATTATTTATAAAAATTGTATTACAGTATTTGTAATTGAAAAATTATTAATAAAAGTAAAATCAATATAAAAACTGATAATTGATCAGTAATTAACAAGCACTGTTAAATCAATTAGGGAATTTGTAATTAAAACATTGAATTAAAAACATGTAATTTAATTCTTAATCTGATATTTTTGAAACTGTTATAAGTTTGTCTAATTACTGTAAAAAACTAATATCTTACAACGCTTTTTAATCATTTTTTAACCATAGAAATTCAGTTAATTACAATAAATCAACTTTAGGGAACAACATTTTTTGAAAATCTCATGATATAAACTTAATGATCACTCAATTAATTGCCTAATTATGTTAATATGTCTAATTTAGGCATTTCCACACTCTTACAAATAGCAATTTTATGAAGTTCAGTTGGTCAAAATGTATTCAGAAAACTAAAAAATTGATGTTCAAATGACATTTTCAAATTATCTCATGAAAATAAAACATTTTGTAATTATGTTGTAAAAACATTGTTATTAATTATTAACTAAACATTAACTAGAAAAAGTACTACTTTTTTAAAATTAAGACATTAAATTTAAAAATTATTAAATGTGAAATGATATTGCATTGATTATCAAAGATTTATCAATTTCCTTTTTTTTCCGAAAGATGATTTGAAAATTAATTAAAAAATATTTCACTAAATTCAGTCAAGTGTATAACTAAAAGACAAAATATAAGATACTAAAACATTTTTAATTAAAATGTTTAATTAAATAAAATAATTTTTTTCATTAGTATTGAAAAATAGACTTGGAATAACTTATTAAAATACTAAATAAGATTCAATGATTTCAATAGTTATTCAATGATTATAACAACTAATATTTTAAATAAAAGTGTCATAGAAAGACAAAAAAACAATAAAAAAATTGCTTTTAACAAGTAAAAATGCATTTTAAGAATTGTTTAGATGTTTTTCTTTATAGTCATTTCTACGATTCAAATAAATTCCTATAAATTCTTTTCTTAAGTTAAAAATAATACTGTAAATAATTCGTTAAGACACGAAAAACCAAACTATAAGATGTATGAAAAGACAACGCATAAAATTTTGTATAAACTATCAACGTTTCTGTTCAAAAACTGTATAGAAATGCAACCAAAATTAACCACAAAAATATTCAATTTAATTTCATTGATCAAAGTGATTGATAATTTAGAAATGCTATTTAAAACAGCCGTATTCATTTTACTCCGTAATAGTTAATTAATATAATGAATACAAATTTAAGTAAAAAGATTAGTTACCAAATAATAAAAAATTCAACAATAAGTGCATCAAAAAAACCCATTCAAATTCAATAAAACGCGATTTTAAATATCAGTATCGTAAAAACAATTAATTAAAATTAATTTAATACAATCTTTAATTATGAAATTCTATTAAATCATAAGAATATTATATTTATTAAACAAACATTTGGTTGATTCGGCAAAAATAATGATAGCATTGACTTGTTCAAACTTGATTAGCAAACCAAAATGCACAGAAGAAAACTTAAGAATTTTGAGTTTTACTTATAAAAAAAAATAAATATTATGTCTTGAAAATTTGTCTCTTAATAATTAAAATCAGAAATACCAAAGAAAATAATGTGAATACAAGACCATTGATTACTAAATAATAAAATATTCACAAAAAGAAAATCAACAAAACTGTTGAATTCAAATAACAAACTGCAAATTTAAATATCAGAATCGTCAAAAAAAGCATTAAAAAACTATTACACAATATAATATTATCAAATACATTAAAACAATAAGAATATTATCTTAAGATGAAAAAGCATTTAGTTATTTTGGAAACAATTGGACAGAGTTAAAATCCCTTTGATAAAACTTAAATGTCAAACTAAACTGTAAAAAGAAAAACATGAAACGTTTAAAGCTTTACAAATACTAAAATAAATCATTATGTCCAGTGTAATTGTATACTTTTTGTCCAGTGTAATTGTGTACTTTTTGTCCAGTGTAATTGTGTACTTTTTGTCCAGTGAAAGTGTATTTTCTGTCCAATGCAAGTGTAATTTTTTGTCCAGTGTAAAAATGTAATTTTTAAAAAAAAATATGCAAGTAAAAAAGACGCAAGTAAAAAACATGCAAGAAAAAAACTTGCATGAAAAAAATATGTAAGACATTTTCATTATTTACATGTAATTGTTTAATTGGGAATATAAAAAAGTTATTTGATAAATAAAACAGAAAAATCTGGGGTTCAGAAAACAGAGGACCAGGAAACATTTCTTTTATGAAATAGAAATTTACATTTACTAAAAACACAACTCGATGCCATGTTTAACCACAAATTCTCTAATGACTCAGGATATCAAACAATTTAATTATGCTACTTAATTGGAAGAAAAAAATTAAAAAGATTTTAAAGGGAATAATTGACATTTTGAAAACTCAATAGTGACACTTTTTTGTTGATGACTAAGTAAAAAAAACTTTGTTGAATTCAGAAAACTTGACAACTTTAGACAATAATTAAATTCACAACTAAACTATTTTTTAAACAATATTATCAACTTCATAAAGTCAACTAACCAGAAATATTCAATAAAATGAATATTCAGTCCTTCAAAACTAAACTTAATTAAAAATCATTAAGAAAAGTAAAAAGTTTAAGAGAGATTAAATTGGTTGATTACTCAGTAAGAAAAACAATATGTTGTTGAATTCAGAAAACTTAATGACAAATTTTTAAACTTTTTTTAAACATTACCACCAACTTTAAAATACGATTAACCTAATCCAATAACATTTAATTTCAGTTCTCTAGAATTAAAATTAATTTAAAATCAACAAAAGTAAAAGTTTTAAATCTTTTCAAACTTCATATTTAATAAAATTATAATTTTAATATTTAGTGTACTTTTACTTCAAAAAATTGAGAATAAAAAATCAGGAAAAATATTGAAATGATGTTAAATCAATCCGTGAAATTAATGAAAGTATAAAAAATAGTTTAAATTTGATAATAGATTAATTCTGCCATCTAAAATACCTTTTAGTGATGTTAATAACATTTTACAAATCCATAATTAAATTGAAGTTTTTAAGTTTTTAAATCAAATAATAAATTATCACTATGAATTATTAAAAAAACATTCATGAATAAAAAGAAATTGCACATTTTTTAAAATAGAATTCAACATTTAAAACTAAAATTGACAGAAAAAATACTTGTATTTCAATAAATTGACTCAATTAATCTTAACTATGCCTCCATTAATAAACTTAAAAAAATTAATTTTCTTAATGCAAAGAAATTTAATTAAAAGTTATGAAATTTCTCTTTAAAAAATTAAATATTCCTGTGTAACTGAATTGACGTTAAATTTTGTACCAAAAATTAGAAAAATAAAGTGTATAGATTTTCTAAGTAATAAATTCACAAAAAAATGTAAAACAAAATCATAAATATATTTGAGAAAATTACACAAATTTTGGGAGATTTTTGTATATCTTTTATTTTTTAATTGAGAAAAACGGATAAAAACTGAACAAAATAGAAATTTATTTAAAAATAATAATTGAAAATTGGCAAAATCAATTTTTAGTGATTTGGTTAAACAAACAGCAAATTTGCTAGATTTAACTACAAAATCAAAATAGAAATCCTTCAGCCAAAAATGTTTTAATCGAAAGATTTTGCTTTGAATGCAAACTTAATAAAATTACAGATGATTTTAAGAATGAAGAAAAGTAGGGAAAGGATTCAAAGTGCCTGTTCACCCACAAAAACAAATGTTCAAACAAAATCCAATACCGGAAGTTGGAGAAACATTCACTTCCGACAATGCCACAACAAACCCAAACAATTCAGTCAATACGGTAATAAATGGATGAAAACTGAACTGGTTTTGTCGTTTAATTAAAAACAATGAATTTTGTTTTTTAATTAAATGACAAATTTTTCAATGAAATAGTGGAAATCTAAGAGTTTTTTTGGGAAAAGATAAATGTCTCACCAAAAAAGGAAAACTTTTCTCAATACAAAAACATTCAATTGAAAACTTTCAGCTAAAGTTATTAAATTTTGCAATAAACTAGTCAAATATTAGTTTGAAACTGAAATAACGTAGAAATATGTACCAAAAATTAGAAAATGAAGTGTAGAGATTTTTTTAAGTAAAAAATGAAATAAAAAATTGTATAACAAAATCATAAATTTGGAAAAATTACATAGACGTTTTTGAGAAACAGTTTTGTATATCTTGAATTTATAATTGAGAAAAACGGTTAAAAAACTGAACAAAATAGAAATTTATTTAAAAATAATAATTGAAACTTGGCAAAATAAATTGTTAGTGATTTGGTTAAACAAACAGCAAATTTACTTGAGTTGATCACAAAAAAATGAAGAAATGTCTCAGCAAAAAGTGTTTCAATCAAACAATTTTCCTTTAAATGCAAACTTTTAATAGAAATACAGATAATTTTATAAATGAAGAAAATAGTGAAAGGATTCAAAGTTCCTGTTCACCTATCACCAAAAAAAAGGTTCAAACAAAATCCAATACAGGAAGTTGTGAAAACATTCACTTCCGACAATGCAACAACCACCAACAAAAAATAAACTAAGACAATATTCTTAACTATTAAAGTAGTAAAATGAATAATTGGGTTTAGTGATTGACATTTATTGGGAAAAGGTGTTAGTCCCACCAAAAACACAAAACAAGACAAATGATTTATCGACTAATTAAATATCAAAATTGACACAAAGTTATGTCCAATAAGTAAACTGCATTGTTAAGTCAATTGAACAAAAAAGTTGTAACAAAAAATGTATACACAAGTTATAAACTATAAATTTGTTGTATTTCAAATTTTAATTTTAAATTCAATTAAAAAATTTATTTAGTGATAATTGATTTGTTAGTTTTTCAAAATTTAGTTAAAATATAGTTAAATAAAGTTAGTTAATTATTGTGCATGATTAACAAATGAACTACTTAAAAAAAATAAATTTTAAAATTAAATTCAAACAATAATGATAGTTGTTTCTTCGGTTTTAAATTTTTTTTTCTATTTTACCAATTTACTATATACAAAAAAAAGTCAAAACAAAATCATTTCAAAGTTCAATAACTTAATACAATTTCAAAATCCAGTTTATAAATAAAAAATAATATCATTAAAGAAATAATTAGCCAGTGATTCAATCAGTTTTAGATAGTTAAGTGCTATTTTCAACGATATAGTGTCCCCAAAAGTCATTCAATACAATTATTTAATCAATTTCAATTAATCATAAAAATAAACTAAACCAATAAATGAATTAAGTGCAGATCAACTAATAAACAAGAAATAGTTATTAAAACTCAACTGTAGTTAAATTTAAATATTTTGTTCAAGTTCAAATGCAAACTCCAAAATTGTAATAAGCTTAAGACATCACATAATTAGTTAATAGATTCACTTTCTAAGTTAAATGTTGTTTATAAATCCAAAAATAATTACCAAATGAAACGAAACAAGAAATAATTTTTTAAATGTAAAAAATCTTAATTCAAATTAAAACAAACTAAAAATGTTATCTCAAGAAATAGAAAAAATTATTACGAAAATTACTTTTTTACATTTGAGTGTTACTTTACTGTTAATTAATCTCAACTTAATTAAATATTAAGGTAATTAAATATTAAGGTAATTAATAATTATTTAAGCTTTAAAAATAACCACTACTATGCACTAATAATGAATGAAAAAATGTAATTAAAATAAAAATTTCAGAAAAATTTCAGAAAAACACCTAATGTAATTCAAACTGATTTAAGTATTTCAAGAATCATTAACTTTAAAAAATAACCAAATACTATATCAGATGGACTTTTAAAGACACAAATGAGCCTAATTTAGGTAGAACTATCCGTTTTAATGAAATGTTAAGCCTACTAATAAAAAACTTGATTTCTTTTTTTAACTAAATTTTGAAGAACTGATTAATTAATGTGTTTCTGACTAACAATCAAATGCTCAAAATCAAAATAGTTAAAATAAATTTATTGTAATGATGTTAAAATTAAATTCAAACAATGTTAATTGTTTCACAGTTTTCAATACAAGTAATTGCTAATTTAACTAAATTATTAAAAACAAACAATTTATCCAAAATTAATTACAAAGCTAAATTGCTATTACAATTTCTGAAATCAGTAATTAACAAAATACCATAAAAATAATGTAATTGAAACAAATGCATTATTACCTAATTTTAATTAAATTAACTCGTCAAAATTAGTAATTAACTAATCAAGCGAATGGATATTTCCACCCAGACCGAAAAGGCTTGTCTTGTAAATCTGCTTGCAGTTATTTTATCAACATATTCAATTTTAAATCAAAATAAAAATAATTAATTAATGAAAAAACCCCAAACAAAATGTAATTCAAACTGATTTAAGTATTTCAGGTAATATGAATTTTAAAAATAAACTAAGTAATTCTTTGGATGGACTGTTGGAATTTGATATTGTGCGCATTCCTTATTTGCATTTAACATTGTTGATTATAAGATCCCCTGGCGAACAATGCAACACTTAATCATTGTAATCGTTGATAGCGTTCAGTCATTGCCCAGCCGTCACCTAGTAAACACCTCTCTCTACAAATGTAACAACGTCATAATTAATTTTTATTAACAACGACTTTATTAACTACATTAAATTAAGTTACGTTTAAAAGACTGCTTTATTATTGTTACTGCACCACGGAAAATAGAAAAGACTTCCCACAAATGGTAGCAGAGCATATGGACGTATTTTGCAGTAACATTTTGTTGAAACCAAATTTTGAAAATTTGCTGTTAAACCGTTAGACATTTTGCTGATGACATTTTTTGAACTTTATTCACCGTATTGAGAAAGAGAGAGTTGACTGTAGGTCTGGACAGACTGGCTCCCACGTTATACTGTTTATAATATTGAATTTTAACCAACGTCAATAATTCATTATTACAATTAAGAGAGGAAGATGTGGACATGACTAGTTTAAATTTAAATTGACAACTGATACGACTACAAGACAAAGAAATAATTTACTACGACTGTACAGGGCAAAGAACATTAAGCCATATTGCAGAATTTGTTTAATGCAGCAAATACAACGATTTTGCAACGCCTCAGCTGATTTAAATAATTTTTGAATCAATCCAGCACTTTTCATCTACTAAAGCCAAAATGTGTAGATTGAAAAGCAACGTTATTGAAACTTTTGAAACGCCTACAAGAGAAACTTCTTACAACAAGGCTCCTGATATTAAGACTGATTTTGCTTCGATTAAACAAACTTTTACGTCGCAGAAGAACAAGTCAACGCCTACGACTATAAGCCCAGCTGGTTCTTCTCAACATTTCGACAATTGCTACTACAACTACGAACAGTCTGAATATACAACTAGTGACTGTAGCGACTACAGCAGCGAACAGCGGCAATTTATAAACGACAACATTCACCATTTACGAGAAACACTTCTTTTGAACACCGAATCCGGAAGTGACGAACGTTGGATCTTAGACAGTGGTTGCACTAATCATGTTAGTTACGTTAAACCGTGGTTTGAAAACCTTACCAACGTAAAAAGCGATGATGTTTTGACTGCAGATGCCAACAGCAGACTAAAGATCGCGGGTAAAGGTACCATCAACATGAAGACTACATGCATTAGAAACAAACAACTGTTCACCACTGAAATTGAACTGACGAATGTCTACTATATTCCCAACTTGAGACGAAATTTGTTATCCGTTTCAACGATTGAAAAGATGGGAAATAGAGTTAACTTCTCGAATGGACAATGTCGCATATTTAATAGAAGAAACCAACTTTTCGCCGTAGCCAACCGAGTCAATGGCCTATACATCCTCGACAGTACTCGGCTAAAGCCTATGCTGATGGACGCTGAAACACCGACCGCCATTCCGCAAAACATCTTATGGCACCAACGATTTTTTCATGTCAACAGCCAATACGTAAAGTGGACGGCTGAAAAACAACTAGTTAGAGTGGACACAGTGGACATCGATACATGCTGACATTTCTGGACGATTACACCAGAAAGACATTTATTTATCTGTTGAAGCAGAAAAGTGAAGTCGCCGATTATATGAAGCAATTTTTGGCGATGGCAGAACGACAAGCTAACCGAACACTGCAGAACATTCGAACTGACAACGGTCTCGAATATTGTAACCAGGAGTTAAGAACATTTTTCGCAAACCTGGGCATACAACATCAACTTAGTAACGCTTTTACTCCACAAATGAATGGAGCAGCAGAGCGACTCA
>JAAFCF010005748.1:414911-430137 GCA_013389785.1 Helicorthomorpha holstii
CGCTGCAAGATTATAGATCAAAAGGTTTGACTTGCGGTTATAGTTGCTTTCCTCCTCGAGCTTTTCCTCCAATGTAGTGACGTGGAACTTTAAAGTCAATAATTCCTGGCTAACAAGATCAACATAGGATTTTAGTTGCTGATTATCAGCAATCATTCCAGTGAATATTTGGCGAATAGAACAGTCATTTGTTGTTATCTTATTATCTAATGCACTAATCTGTTTAGTAATTGAATCATTTTGAAGAGTTAAAAAAAATTTTAAACTTTCCAATGTTAGTGGTGGCTGAGTGTCCTCTTTAACTGAACGGGGACGCTTAGAAGCCTGAGAATCACGTCTATCTGCAGTCAAAAAGTTTTCAATCGAGTTGCTTCTACGTGGAGGTTCAATGTCTAAACCAAATTCCAATGTAGTTGTAGATTCCGATGGTTTATTAATTTTGGGGCCAGGATTGGACTCAATACCACCACAAATTAAAATAAACATAATAATAGTCATGATGTATCTTGAGTCACGACATACTAAAGCCATCATTTAAACAATTAACAGAAAGCAGCAGGTAAATTTTTGACAACCGCAAAAACCACTTTGCCGGCGATGATTTCACAATTCCGCACACCTTACACAATCCGAAGAGCACGTATAACACGACCTTCACGTCTACAAGTGATCTCCAAACTATTGAGTTCATTTATCCTATCTAATTTTCCAAACAAAAATTTTAAAAACTTTGACAACTTTTTATTTTTTAAATAATTATTATTAATGATTATTTAAAGTGTGGTAATTAGTATAAAAACTTAAAAATTGTAAAACAATTACTTTAAAAATTTAATTAAAAGTCATTCAGTTAAAAAAAGTGGATACTACATTGACTACGATTATCAAAATGAAAAATCTTGAAAACAAAATTCTTAACTTGTTTAAAACTTTAGAAATGCAAAGAAAAAATCCTCAACAATTACAAATTATTATTACTAAAAAAACCTTTTTTTAATTTCAATGTCTTAATTAATTAAAAATTTAAAAATCGCATTAAAAGTTTCATGAATTTGAATTAACTTGTCAAATCTATTTCAATGTTTGCTTATTGAAATTGCTTTTTTTCTGATATTTTAATGTCGTAAAAATAATAAAAACTATAAAACTGGTAATGATATTCTGAAAAAATGATTATGGTTAATTCTTAATTAAAATTAATACACTTTAATTAACTATGGATAAATTATGAGTGAATACTTTTGATACTACACAGTAATGAACTTCTAAAATCTAAAATAATCTAAAATTTAAAAAACTAAACACAATTTCATTTTGCACATTTACTCTACCCCATTGGAACATCTTACAATAATCAGCAATTAACAGTTAATCTTTTAATTACCAGAAAAATTATTAATATAATTATTTTTTCCATGTTGATTAACTTAAATTGTCAATAAAGTTCCAGTAAGTTATTTATACACATTTTCTACGTCTTTAAGTTTGGATCAACAAAAAGTTGATCCAAAAAAAGTTAATCAAAAAAACTGATCAAAGAAAAAATTGATCAAAAAAAAAACTGATCAAAGAAAAAGTTGATCAAGAAAAACTGATCAATGAAAAAGTTGATAAAAAAATTAAAACAAAGAAAGTTGATAAAAAAAAATTGAATCAAAGAAAGTTGATAAAAAAAATTGAATCAAAGAAAAAGTTGATAAAAAAAAACTGATCAAATAAAAAGTTGATCAAAAAAACTGATCAAAGAAAAGTTGATTGCAAAAAAAGTGTTTCCAGATGCGAAATTAGTGCAATAACAGCTAAATACTTAGTAATAGTTCCCACTAATTAGAATTCATCAAACGTTATTTACCATCAATACAAATTAAAGTTATTTGTTGTCATACAACTTGATTTAAATATGTTAATTAGTTTAAATCAGGGGTCTCCAAACTACGGCCCAAGGGCCACATCCGGCCTGCGAACAGATTTTGTCCGACCCGCGAAGAGCTAGCATACTTGAAAACGCCTTTTAGCGAACATATTTTTTATAGCAAATTATAATTAATGATAATATGGTTTTGGCCCTCAGAACCTACTGGAGTAATCAATATGGCCCTAAGGCTGGAAAGTTTGCAGACCCCTGGTTTAAATTAAGAAAATTATTGGGAAAAAAATCATTGATTAAAAAAATGCGAAAATGTTAAGTGAAAAACTTGAGATTTAACCAGAAATCAAAAATAAATTTAAACTTAAAAATTGTAAAACATAATTACTTTAAAAGTTTAATTACAAGTCATTAAGTCAAAAAAAAAAGAGATTAAAACTCCATTGACGAAGGTTATGAATGAAAAATCTTGAAGCAAAATTTTTAACTTCTTTAAATTTTTACAAATCTTTTCAGCCAGATACAAATCCTCAACAATTACAAATGAAAAAAAGTTTAATTACTATGTTGATTTAATTAATTAAAAATTTAAAAATTGCCTTAAAATGTGCATCAATTTCAATAAACTTGCAAAATCGATTTGATAGGAATTGCTTTTTTTCTGCTATTTTAATGTCCTAAAACATAATAAAACTGGTTATGTTATTTAGGAAAAAAAAGATTATGATTAATTCATAATTAAAATCAATACACTTTAATTAACTATGAATAAACTATGAGTAAAAACTTCTAAAACAAGATATTAATAAACTTGTAAAATCTAAAATCTCAATGATTAACTAAACACAATATAAATCCACAAATTATTTACTCTACCCATCTCGAACATCTTAAAGATCAGTCTTTAACTGTTAATTAGATTTAATTACCAGAACAATTATTAACATAATTATATTTTCCATGTTGATTAACTTACTGTCAATAAAGGTCCAGTAAGTAAATTATAAACTTTTCACGTCTTCAAAAATAATAAAAATAATAATACTAATTATTTTATGAAAAAAATCGTTATTGTTAATTGATAATTAAAATCAATACACTATAAAACTATGAATGAATACTTTTAATAAAACACAGTACTAAACTCATAAAATCTTAAATCCCAATGATTAACTAAATATAATTTCATTTCACACATCTGGGACATCTTACAATAATCAGCAATTAACAGATAATGTTTTAATTACCAGAAAAATTATTAATATAATTATATTTTCCATGTTGATTAACGTAAAATATCAATAAAAGTCCAGTAAGTTATTTATACACCATTTTTACGTCTTCAAAATATTAAAAATTGTAATTTCTACTTAATTTATGAAAAACAAAATACTATGGGTAAATGATAATTAAAATCAATACACATTAACAACGGATAAAACAATTTATGAACTTCAAATTGGGCTACTAATTTGATCAAACAATTGGCAATATCAATTATTAAAGAAACTCAAAATTTCAGACAGTTTTTACCATAATCGCAGATATTGATGGATAAAAATTAACCTCAATAAGTTAAAACTAACAGAAACAAATTCTCAACAATTACACTTTTCACTTTGAGGAATTAGTCAATAAAGTTTTAAGAAGTTTTGAGTAAGACATCAAATAATAAAGAGAAGAAAAGACAACCCTACCTTGCAATTCAGTTGCTGTGCTGTTTGACCATTGCTTTTTCAAATGTCTATTGCTTTGCCCATTATTTGCTGAAATAAAATAAAAAAGTAGGCACTAATAACAAATAATAAACAAAACACCAAAAAACGCTTATTGTATATTTTAAACAACTTTAATATTTGGATAATAGCTGAGAGGCTAATTTTTTATAATTAAATTAATAAAAAAAATTTAAAAAAAGTTAACCTTCAGCTAAGTTGATGCAAAGACATTACCATACAACAAAAAACGTTAAAATTTTAAATTCAGTAAAATTATATTAGTAAAAATCAGTGTATTAATTAGTATATTGTTTATTTATTTATTTTTTGAATTTTAAATAAAGAGTTAAGATATACAATTAGTCATTACCAATAATTATAAAGAAAACTGCAAAGAAAAAAAGCATTATTTAAAATCAACCAAGTATTTTTTTAGCTTCCAATTAATTTTTAAAGTTATCAAATCTCATATCTGTAATAATTATTGTAAGAATTAAATTTTAACTTTTGAAAATAAATTAATTTGTTTTTCTTCACTTTTCTCAATTTCAAAATTAAAAATTTAAATTGACACATTGTAATATTTTTACTATGAACAAATTACTAGTTTTGGTTTCAAAAATATTGATTTAAAGTCCAAAAATAATCAAACTTTAAAACAAAATTAAGAAAATGAAACTAAAATGAAATCTTAAATTTTCTAGAAAAGTAAGACAAATAAAAATGGAGTTTTTTAATCAATTACGCTTAATAGTTAATGAAAATTAGTTCAACTTAAAAATGTTTGTAAAAACATTTGAATCACATCTTATTTTCCAATCTAACTTTTCCAATTAACTCACATCAATTTTATCAATCAAACTCTGCTATAACGTTCAGTGGAAATTCAATTAAGACTCAAAATAAAATATTGTCCAGTACCATTAAAATAGAAATAGGCATTAAAAACAAATAAACAAAAACCACAAAACCTAAATTGTATATTTTAAACGACTTAAGTGGCCAAAGTAGTTATTTTTTATAATTAAAATAATTGATAAAAAAAAATTAAAAAAAAAGTTTGACTTCAGCTACGTTGATGCAAAGACGTAATAATACAACAAAAAACGTTTTTAAGTTTCAATTAAGTAAATTTTTATTAGTAAAAATCAGTGTATTAATTAGTATACCGTTTTATTGAATTTTAAATAAACTTTTACCTTGTTAAAATATAAAATTAGTCTTGACACATAATTATAAATAAAAATGCAACGAAAAAAAACAGCAATTTTTCAGCAATCAGTTATTTTTTAAAGTTATCAAATTTCATAACTGTAATAATTTTATTGTGAGAATTAAATTTTGACTTTTAAAAATAAATTAATTTGTTTTTCTTCACTTTTCTTAATTTCAAAATTAAAAAAAATTAGTGATAATTAAAAAAAAAACTTTTCTAGGGTTTAAAAAAGCCACACCTAACTGCTACTGATTTTTCAATTACTGTTTTAAGATAAAAGAAAAGTTGATAAAAACATAAAAATTGATAAAACAAAAAGTTAATTAAAAAAAAAGGTGATGAAAACTAAAAGTTTATGAAAAAAAAAGTTAATGAAAAAAAGGTGATCGAAAAAAAAGTGATCAAAAAAAAGTTGATCAAAAAAAGTTGATCAAAAAAAAGTTAATCAAAAAAAAGTTGATCAAAAAAAAATTAATGAAAAAACAAGTTGATAAGGATAAAAATGTTAGAAAAACTTTATAAAGTTAAGATAAAGTAATACATTAACATGAAAACCGTGTTTTAAGATGCCAAATTAGTGCAACTAAATATTTTTTTTTTCATTATAAGGGTAATTTAACCCATCATGAAGGGAGTGCGTTAGCAACTTACAAAATTATCAAAATGTTCACATTCATTCTTAAATTACACAATACACTTAATAGAGTTATACAAATTCAATTTCATCAGAACATCTCTAACTCAACAATTATGAACATATCGACATTTAACATGTTATTCACGTTCTTCTATTGCTTGATATATTTTTATAATTTTTTGCAAATAAAAAATCAACTTAAATTTCTCTTTCTATGCATATTTCTCAACTCCATTATATTAGGTGGATTACTAATCCTGTCTTCCAAGCGATTCAGTTCCTTAAATAAACGACTCGACTCGAAGTAAATAATTACACTTCAAAAATAAATGTTCTACTTAAGATTTTGGTGCCAAAACTTCCCCACACAATTTACAATAATTATGATCATGGAGTACTTGACCCATACCATCTTTAACAAAATAAACATTCAGTCGTACATTCGCAATAGCTTTAACTGAGCTGACACTCAAAAAAGAAGACAAATATTTCTCCTGAATGATATCCAATTTTAGAGTATTATAATATCTAAAATGCACTGACTCCTCAATCTCTAACCTGTCATCAACAATTGACTGATCCAACAAAAATATCATTTTTTGTTGCGCTATCACATTTTTTACATCATCAAAACTTAACAAAGATACCCCTATGGGGTTAAGAACCATATCTTGTAACATAGTTGTCCAATTATCATAATACAAAAGAGTACACTGATCCAGCAAACATATTCTAACCAACTGGTCTGCTGGTAAACTGTATGCTCATTTAAGCCATTTAAGAGCTCTTTTATATATAAACAACTTTAAAGGTCTTCTCCCAGTTTCTAATCTAAGAACTGCGTATTTAGTAGCGGGTGGTAGTCCCATAATATGTCGTAAAAAAGTACATGTTCAATGGCTTTATAATCATTTAACAGCCAAATAGGACAAGCATACAGCAAAACCGAACAGCATAAACTATCAAAAAGCTTACAATGTGTATACAAATCAGACACTTTACCCCTTACAAAAATTGAAAAAGCTCTTTTTAAAGATTTTTCCAACTTTGATTTTACATATGAAACATGCTCAATAAATGAACCATTTAAAGCAAAAACCACTCCTAAATACTTAAATTTTGCTACCACTTCAACATTAGTACTCTTCTAGTTCCATTTAAAATTTCTTGTCTTACATGGGCGCCTTCCAAAAACCATTATTTTGGTTTTATCCACATTAACCACAAGCAGCATTCTATCAAAATAGTCTGAGACAGCATTAATTTTTCGCTGTAGAGAAACAGGGGAGTCGGCAAAAATCACCACATCATCGGCATACGCTAAAAAGTGCACATATTCATCATTCCCGATTCGTATACCATCACCAAAATTTTCCCATACATTATCTAGTCCAGAAATATACAAATTGAACAAAAGGGGATTCAGAGCATCGCCCTAAAGCACCCCCTTGCCAATCTGTACCTCATCAGACAACCAACCTTTTCCTCTCAAAACTGCCTTGGCTTAACCATACATGCACTTAACCAGCTGTATAAAATCAGTGAGAATGCCAACTCTCCAACACAGACCATAAGCCATCATGGGGCACACTGTCAAAAGCAGTTTTAAGATCAACAAAAGCACAGTAAATTGGTATCTATTTTCTTCTGCTCCTGTCAACAATGTGCCTCAAGACAAACAAATGATCCTCAGCAGAATATCCAGAACGGAATGCTGCCTGCTTATTAGACAAAACATGATTAATCTCAACAAAATGCAACAATCTATTTGAAAGAATTGAGGTAAACAATTTTGTTAAACATGGCAATAATGAAATAAGTCGATAATTAGCAGGTTCAGTAATACTTCCACCTTTAAATTGAGGCACCATAATGATTTTAAACCATGATTCTGGTACTGATTTTTCTTTTAGCATTAGATTAAAAACCTCCAACAATATTCTCCTTGACTCATCATCCAACCCTTTTATCACTGAAAATGTGATCATATCATGACCAGGAGACTTGCCATTCTACAACCTATAAATTGCATCATCCAACTCATCATTAGTTATAATACTCATTATTTGAGACTGAAAACCATCTGTAACATTTTCCATCCCCACATCAGACACAAAATTCCCACCCGGCAAAAAATGATCACGCAGATAAGAGACCCACACAGCTGGTTCAATTGGAGAGTCAGATTTTGTCCTTTTATTATCCACCTTTGCTACTGCATTCCAGAAAATGCCAACTCTCTTTCTCTCAGTTAAGTTTACCTTAATCTCACTAAGCCACATTTTTTTCTTAATTTTACAAGTAGCTTTATACTCCCTTAACACTAGAAAGACGGAGGCGGTCAAAATGACCGCAAACGATTTTTAAAAGTTGATAACTTTTTTGTTTACAAACATTTTTGTATAAAATTTCTTGACTTTTCCTAAATTTTACCAGTAATCAATTTAAAAAAAAATTTTAAAAAATTTTATTAGTTTTTGAGTTATTCACACAACTACCTATAAAGACGCATAGCGGTCAAAATGACTGCTATTCATCTTCTATGTAAATCAATCGGAAATACATGTTTGTGAGATAAGGATCATGTTTGATGTCTTACATTAGAAACTTTAATATCAAAATAAACGATTTCTCTATAATAATGAAAAACCAATTCATTAGCATTTTCAAAAAACATTTCAAATGACATACAAATAACCATAAACAAGAAAGGAGATAAACGAAGAATTGGTTGATGTTACAAAGAAATAAATCTTTAAAAAAACATAGAAATGAACAGCCAATTTACATAATAAGTTGATTAAATTATGTTAACTTGATAAAAGAAATATTTAAATGGAAAACAATTAAGAAATTAAGCAAAAAAACTACAACAAAAATGTTAGATGATATTTGAGTAATTTTATCTACTCAAAACTAAAAATAAAAATGTTTAATAAATTTTAAGAAAACACAATTAACTTGTCTTGGAACATTTTAACCTAAGAAAGTAGTTTAAACTTTGTAAAATTGTCTTAGAAATCGCAGTTTTAAATAAAAGTTTAAATACAAAATAAAACAAAATTATGAAAACATTTGTGTTACATTGGAAACTTTATAAGCAAAATAAACGATTTTTTTTTCAATATGGCAAAAGCATTTCTTAAACTTTTTTAAAAATTAAGATTTTGCACATTTCAAATTGCAATCAAAAACCATAAACCAAATAGAAAATTAAAGAAATCTGACTAGCTATCTTATTAATTTTTTTGTTAATTAAGAAATCATTAAGTTTTTAAAAGTTGTTAGTTTACAAATTAATAAAAATTAAAAAAAAACCATAAAAATACTAAAACTAGAGATATTTTAAGAAATTAAAGTCTTAAAACTTATTTTTTTTAAGTTTTTACAAAGTAATTGGAAAATATATTTTAACTAAATTATTTTTTTTTCAATCATTTTTTTTAAAACATTTTCAGTAAAGTAAAATTTTGCAATGTCACAGTGAATTCTCTTAAACTGAAAACTTAAAACAGACTCAAATACACCAAACAATACAGAAATTAATGAAACTTGAAGCAATTGAACCTAAGAAAAGAGATTTAATTGTGAGTAAAATTGTCTTAGAAATTCCAGTTACAAATTTTACCGGAAACTTAAATTCAAATGTAAAAACGTTTAAAATTGAGCTACTATGTGTAACATTAAAAACTTTACTAAAAGTCAAACTATTTTTCTATAGTGATGAATTGAACACATTTCAAATCAAATACCATAAACAAGAAACCAAATTAAAGAAAGTTTTTTAGCATCTTTTTCATTTTCATTAATTAAGAAAAATTATATTTAAAAATTCAAGAAAAAATAAAAATTCAAGAAAAACTAAAAATTCAAGAAAAAATAAAAATTCAAGAAAAACTAAAAATTCAAGAAAAAATAAAAATTCAAGAAAAATTAAAAATTCAAGAAAAAATAAAAATTCAAGAAAAAATTAAAATTCAAGAAACAAGAAACCAAATTAAAGAAAGTTTTTTTAGCATCTTTTTCATTTTCATTAATTAAGAAATCATTAAAGTATAAAACTTAAGTTATAAAGAAATAAAACTTTCAAAAAACAAAGAAACCAGCCAATTGCCATAATAAGTTGTCAAACGTCTTTTAACCTTATGAAAAGAAAAATATAATGCATTTCTTTAATGATAATTTATAAATCAAATGAAAAAATAACTAACATTTAAGAAATTTGACAATAGGATTTGAGAAAATGAATATAAACTAAACAATTTTTTTTTCAATGAAGTAAATTAGCATGGTAAAATAATACAACAAACAATACATAAATTGATGAAACTTGAAGCAATTGAACCTAAGAAAAGAGATTTAATTGTGTGTTAAAGTGACTTAGAAATTCCAGTGAGAAATTATAGTTGAAATTAAAAATAAAATGTTGTGAAAACATTAACAAAATTTACAAATCAGTGATAAATTGAACTATTTTATCAATCTTCTAAAAAAAATTAATTTTTATACATTTAAAATGACAACCAAATACCATAAACAAGAAACCAATTTAAAGCAAAACAAATCCAGCAAAATAGAAAAAAAAGGACTTCAAAACGAATTCATCTAAACTGAAAAACTTAATCAAACTCAAATAATACAACAAACAATAGATAATATCAGAAATAGTTTTTAAATAAAGTTTTCAAATGAAAAACTTTTTGGAGCAATAATTGCAATGAAATTTGAAATAATTGCTCCTAATAAGGGAGTTTTAATTATGAGTAAAAGTGTGTTAAAACATCAAGTGAGAAATTATAATTAAAATTAAAATGTTGTGAAAACTTTTAAAAATTTACAAATCCAATTAACTATTTTTCTATAGTGATGAATTGAACACATTTCAAACTTTTTAAAAAATTAATTTTTACACATTTCAAATGACAATTAAGAAACCAACTAAAAAACTTTTTTAGCATCTTATTTTCTTCTTAATTAAGAAATCATTAAACTTTATAAAAATTGTTAGTTTACAAAAGAAATAAAACTTTTTAAAAAACCATATGCTGAAAAACATATCTGCTAATCTAAACAATAAGCTGATTTACTTAGTCAAATTGCAAATGAAATGGGAAAAAAAACTCAAATTGAACAAATTTTAAAATATAATTTGAAAAAATATATTTTAACACTAGAAGTACCAAGGTTTTGACTTACCTAATAGTACCAAGAGGTCATTTTTGATCTCCATAGGTTTTACAGTATTGCAATGCATAATATATCAGTCAAAATAATTTTAAATTATGTATTAATCATTAAAGCATATTAGTAATTCAAATGAACATATTTTTAATTAAAGAATTAATTTTAAAAAAAATTAATTTATGTTGTTTTCTATGAAATTATTATGTTTTACAACCATAACTTTTTTCTGCATTGTGACACCCACAAAAAATATTTCTACCATTTAAACACTTCCAATTTGACTTATTTTTTATGAATATTAACAAAATTTACATTTTTACACAACACAACCATTAGTTTATTGTCAAAAATGGCATAGAACTTTACTTTCAATGTTGTCACTTTTACACACGTCATCTATATATTGCAGTAAAAACTTGCATTTAGATAAATTAGAATTTGTTACTTCACAATAATATAAGCATGTATACATGCCAAATATAAAATATTTGACCTTCCACCGCTGATTAGGATTTAATTCCATGTGTACTAGCATAATACAGTGTTTAGACATCAAACAAAACTTGTCTCTTTTCTAACCTGGATTTTTTTGTAAACTTTAGGTCCACCAAACTCCAGTATGTCAAAATAAATTACAGAAATCTAAAATGTAATTATTTGTAGAATGAGAGATGCTTGGTTCATTAGTTTCATCATCATTATATGAATCGTCTGAACCAAGGTTTTGTAGTAGAGATGCAGCTCTTTGAACAACAACAGCAACATTTTTATTATCAAATTTAGTTATCATTTCTAAAATATGATTGTAAATTACACTAATGTGTAAAATAATTATAAAATTACAAAGATTTAACAATAGTGTAACATCATAATCACAAACACTAATGTTACAGCGCTCAAAATCACTTAGAACAAATAGACACTATTCTAGTTACAGTGTCACACTAAAACTTAAAAAATAATTTTTTTATTACACCCAATTGTTTCCTTGGAATTCCCTACTCTGTTTACAATTATACCATTCCTCTAAAATCACTTTGAACAGCTTTAAATACGAGAAATTAATGATGGGTCATTTTTGACCTATCGGTATTTCTAGGTAGTGGTACAAATATCTTAAAAACTATTTAAATATAAATTTTTTTAATGATAAAAACATCAATTAGACTTCATTTTAGGAAAAGTCAAGAAAGCACAACTTTCTTTCATAGAAATGAAATGCCAGCACCTCAAAATCAAAAATACGTCATTTTTTACAGCTCGGTACTTCTAGTGTTAACTAAACCATTTTCAACAAATTGCAGATAAATATATTTTAAACATTTTCAAAGTAAAAGTTTGCAAAAAATACAGCAAAACAGATGAAGAGGATGACAAGAATATACAAGAAATAATATATATCTGAAACCATTTTTATATAAAATTTTCAAAAAAAAATCAATTTTTAGTGCAATAACTGCAATGAAATTTAAAGCAATTAAAAAAACAGATATTTTTTTTTATAAAAAAACAGATATTTTTAGAAGTTAGAAAACGCAGTACAAAATTATAGTTGAAATTAAAAATAAAAAAGTTGCAAAAATTAAAGTTGAAAATAAAAAATAGTTGAAAAAATTTAAAATTGAAAATGAACCATATTTCTGTAATAATGAAAAACCCAACTCATTTAAATTTTAAAAAATTATTTTACACATTTTAATTGACAAAAATACTATAAACAAGAAACAAAATTAATGAAAGTTTTTTAGCATCTTATTAATTTTTGCTATTTAAGAAATTATTAAATTTAATAAGAGTTGTTTAGTTTACAAAAGAAATAAAAACTAAACAAAAACCCATAGAAAATAACTGCCATTTTACATAACGAGTTGATTAACTTCTGTTGAAATCACAGAGAATAAAGAAAAAATGAAACTACATTAAGTTATTGAGTTACATTATAAAAATTATAAGCCAAATAAATCATTTTTTCATATTGAATAAATCTTAATCACAAAATGTTTATGAATTTAGTTAAGAAATCATTAACATTATTGATTTTTTAGGTGATTAACAAATATAAAGTTCTTGAGAATTTGTACAATAAGTTGATCAACTTCTGCTAACTTGGTGAAAATTAATATTTAATACATTTCTTTGTTTCTAATTTATAAACCCAATAAAAAAATAAAATGCATTTGTAATTGAAGATAATGTTAATTAACTAATTTGTGTTATCAATCATGTAAATTAAAAATTTTAATGCAGCTTAAAAGTTTCTTGTTGAAGACAGTTTTTGTAGCAAATGAGATTTTAATCATTTTCAATGTAAATCTGGTGGAAAATACAGTAAAATTTGTAAAGACTGATGCACAACAAATATTCTTTAAACTGAAAAATGTACCAGACTCAAATAATACAATCAATCAATACCAATCAGAAACAGTTTTTAAATAATATAAATAATGTTTTTAAATAAAGTTTTCAGAAAAAAATATTTTTTAATGCAAATAAAAAATAAATGGTCGTTTAAAATCGTTTAAAGTTGAAAAAGGTTTAACATTGTCTAAAGTCAATTAAAGTGGTTTAATGTCAGTTAAAGTCGTTTAAAGTCAATTAAAGTCGGTTAAAGTCAGTTAAAGTCGTTTAAAGTCAATTAAAGTCGTTTAAAGTCAATTAGTCGTTAAAAATCAATTAAAGTCGTTTAAAGTCAATTAAAGTCGTTTAAAGTCATTCAAAGTCAATTAGTCATTCAAAGTTGTTTATCAATGAACCATTTTCCTATAATGATTAAACCCCCATTTCATTTAAATACTATTCATTAATGATCAAACAAGAAAGGAAAATGAAAAGACCTCAGAAATGTTTTTATTAATTTAATTAAGAAATCATTAAAATTAATCATTTTATACAGAAGGTGATGAACAACTCAAACTTAAAAACTTAAAAGTTATTGCCAATTTATAAAATAAGTTGATTGACTTCTATTAAATTGTTGCAAAGATATTTAATACATTTCTTTGTTGATAATAACAAAGTTTTCAAAAGATAAATACATTTTTACTGCAATAACTTAGTTGCAATGAATCTTTAACCATTTTAACCTAAGAAAAAAGCTTTAATTGTGTAAAAAAATGTTTTAGAAATCGCAGTATCAAATCAAAGTATAAATAGAAAATAAAACAAAATTGTGAAAACGTTTTAAATTAAGATATTGTGTTAAATTACAAGATTTACAAGTGAAATAACCTATTTTTCTATAATGATGAAACATCCAATTCATTAAAATATTAAAACAAGAAAGATTTACACAGTTCAAATACAAACAAATACCATTAGATAATAATTAAACAAAAAAAAACAGCAATTTAAGCAAGAAACACCTGATAATTTATACAATAAATTAACTTCTATTAATTTGATGAAAAGATGTTTTGTTTAATATATTTTTGTTGATTATGTATAAATCAAATCAAAAAGAAACTAAAAATGAATTATGTTAATTTAAAGTATATTTTTATTAAAAGTTAAATTTCTTGAAGATCATTATTGTAGCAAATGAGTTTTTAATTGTTTTGAATGTTAATCTTGAGGAAAAGTACAGTAAAATTGGAAAACTACATCAGACTTAAACAATACAAATCAGGAACAGTTTTTTAATTAATTGAAAAAAAAGTTTTTAAATAAAAGTTTTCAGAAAAAAATAAACTTTAGTGCAACCAAAAAAAGAAATGGTCATTTAACATCGTCTAAAGTCATTTAAACTATTTTTTTTTCTTAAAATGATGAAAAACTCAAATGATCCAACAAGAAAAGAAATTGAAAAGATCTTAAAATTGTTTTTATTTAAGAAATCATTAAAATTATTGATTTTTTAAGTGATGAACAAATAAAACTTTTAAAAAAACTAAGAAAATCCCTGTTGACTTATAAAATAAGTTAATTAACTTCTATTAATAAGAGTTGTTTAGTTTACAAAAGAAATAAACTAAAAAAATAACAAAAAATAACTGCCAAATTACACACCAAGTTGATTATCCTTCTTGCAAATTTATACAATAAGTTGATTAACTTCTGCCAACTTGGTGAAAATTAATATTTAATACATTTCTTTGTTAATAATTTATAAACCCAATAAAAAAACTAAAATTAAAATAAAATGCATTTGTAATTGAAGATAATGTTAATTAACTAATTTGTGTTATCAATCATGTAAATTAAAAATTTTAATTCAACTTAAAAGTTTCTTGTTGAAGATAGTTTTTGTGGCAAATAAGATTTTGAATGTAAATCTGGTGGAAAAATACAGTAAAATTGGTAACAAATCATGCAAAACAATTATTCTTTAAACTGAAAAATATACCACTCAAATATATCAACAATCAATACAAATCAGAAACAGTTTTTAAATAATATAAAAAATGTTTTAAAATATAATTTTTAAAAAAATTAAGTTTTTAGTGCAAATAAAAAATAAATGGTCGTTTAAAATCGTTTGTTTAAAATTGTTTAATGTTTAAGAAAGTCTAATGTTTAAAAAAGTTTATCATTTAAAGTCGTTTAAAGTCAATTAAAGTCGTTTAGTCTTTTAAAGTCAATTAAAGTCGTTTAAAGTCTTTTATATT
>JAAFCF010005748.1:430237-442972 GCA_013389785.1 Helicorthomorpha holstii
GTTTAGTCTTTTAAAGTCAATTAAAGTCGTTTAAAGTCTTTTATATTCAATTAAAGTCGTTTAAAGTCAATTAAAGTCGTTTAAAGTCAATTAAAGTTGTTTAAAGTCAATCAAAGTCGTTTAAAGTCAATTAAAGTCGTTTAAAGTCAATTAAAGTCATTTAAAGTCAATTAAAGTTGTTTAAAAATAAACCATTTTCCTTTCATGAAACCATTTTCCTTTAATGAAAACCCCATTTCATTTCAATATTATTCATTAATGATCAAACAAGAAATGAAATTGAAAAGATCTTTTTGAAAAGATCTTTTTGAAATGTTTTTATTAATTTGATTAAGAAATCATTAAAATTATTGATTTTTTAGATGATGAACAAATCAAACTTAAAAAAAACTAAGAAAATCCCTGTTGACTTATAAAATAAGTTGATTAACTTCTATTAAATTGTTGAAAAGATATCTAAACAGTTATTTGTTGCCAATGTATAAATCAAATCAAAAAATGAATATAAAACTGAAGAGAAAGTTAAATTCTAAGTTTAATGCTAAGTTAAATTTCTTGAAGATAATTCTTTTAAACATTTTTAAAGTAAAATTCGGGAAAAAACAGTAAAATCTATATATATATAAATGACTGGTATGTGTGTTTGCTGTTTATGCATTTCTAAACCATTTATCCGATCACCATGAAACTTTGGGAAGTTGTTCAATACACTAATTTGAACCAGATAGGCATAAACACATTTTTCATTATTGACCCCAGGGCTTTAATCTTTGATTTGAATCCTTCACTATTGCGTTACAATTAGAGGTATTCTAATTTTGACCTTCAAACTGACTTGACATTAGCCCCATCTTCTGAGCTAACGAGAAAAGTAATACTGTAAACTAGCTGACCTATATACGGCGCGCAATTTCACAACTGTATGTGGTCAGTTAACATGTCGGAAATTAACGAGACGAGACAAAAGGGACGGGATAGACAGGACAAACAGGACGGGACGGGATATAAGAGACGGGACGGGATATACGAGACGGGACGGGATATACGAGACGGGACGGGATATACGAGGCGGGACGGGATATACAAGACGGGACGGGATATACAAGACGGGACGGGATATACAAGACGGGACGGGATATACAAGACGGGACGGGATATACAAGACGGGACGGGATATACAAGACGGGACGGGATATACAAGACGGGATTCAAAACCTTTGCAGCAACGCGCGACGGGTAAAGCTAGTAGCTGATAAAAAATGAAGCTAGTCAGATTATTTAAATTGAAAAACAAAATATCAAACTCAAAAAATGCAATAAAAACTTCATTCGCTATTCGGCACAAAACATTTTAAAATTATTAAACATTTCAAGTAAAATTCAACACAAAATTGTATTGATAATTCAATTGGATTTATTAAAGTTTACAATAAAAACAAAAAACTACATGATAAATAAATAAACTCAAAAATGAATAAAAAAGTAAGTTTTTAATTAATTAAAATAAAAAATAAACTCAAAAACAATTTTTAAATTAAGTTTTGAGATTTTTAGTCCAATAATTGCAAGTAAACTTGAAAACATCGATAAATTAAACAAATGCAGATTTAAAATTGTAATTGGATTTGAATCAAATTACATGATTAAACTTTCAATTATTTAATTAAATTAAAAATAAATAAAACCAATTCTACTAATAAATTCCCAGTATCAATCAACCATAAAATGTCTTGCCAATAAACCATTGTGTACATTTATTTAAATTTTAATTAATTAATAATACCAAAATTAAATTAAATTTTTTTACTTAGTTTCATAAATGTTTTTTCAAATCTACATCCAGCTATGCTAATTTTTAAATTACTTTTAATTAAACAATGGCACAAACACTAATTAGGTATTTCACTTAATCTAATGATTTAGAAATAAAATTTAGATTTACAGATGAAGATTGAAAATATTGTAAATATTTTTTAAACAATTTAAAAGACCCAAATAATCATTTATTAGTCACTTTTAAGATTACAAGAAACCAATCAATTGCTTCAATAAACTAAAACAATTTCATCAAATAAAATTAAAACAAATTCACTCAAAACTTGAAGAATTTAATTTATGTTTAAAAAATGTGCATTTGTTAATCTGAATTGTAAAATTTCATCAAATAAACTAAAATTTTTAAAACCTAAAAAAATATTTTTTTTATACTTTGATTACATTTCATAAATATGTAAATTAATAACAAGTTGGATTTATTAAAGTTTAAAACAAAAAACTACATGATAAATAAACTAAAAAATTAATAAAAAGGTAAGTATTTAATTAATTAAAATAATTTAATAAACTCAAAAACAATTTATTTTAAGTAAAGTTTTGAGAAGAAAAATTTAATTTTTGTCCAATAAGCAAGTAAACCTGAAAACATTGATAAATTAAACAATTGCAAATTTAAAATTGTTTTTGGATTTGAATTACATAAACTGTGATTTATTAAATTAAATTAAAAATTAGTAAAAGCAATTCTACTAATAATTTCACTTAATCTAGTGATTTTGTGTTAAATTAAAGTTTAGATTTACAGATGAAAATTGTAAAAAAATTTAAACAATTTAAAAAAAACTTTTGTAAATCACTTTTAAAAATACAAGAACCAATCACTAAATACACAGTGTCATCAAAAAAAATTAAAACAAATAAAACACTTGAAGAATTTAATTTGTTTAAAAAACTGTCCACTTGTTAATTTGAATTGCTGAATTTCATTGCCATAAATAAAAACTTTCAAACATAAAAACAATTAAAAAATCATTTAAAAAATATGATAGGAATATTTTTTTTAAACTTTGATTACATTTCATAAATATTTAAATTAATGACAACAAGAAATTTAAATATTTTTAAAAAGTATGAGTGCAACCCTTAAGATTCCACACAAAATAGTGCTAAAAAAACCCCCAAAAAACTATAATTTCAAATTTCAAAAAAAATGCAAAACAATTGACAAAATGACATTTTCAAACGAAATTAGTCGAAAAAAATAATTTGAACATTCATCATTTCCTTTTCAATTATGTTCAGTAATGTTAACTGTTTGTATTAATTTCAACAATAATTAATATTAAAATACTTTTTGTTTACTTTTTCAAACATAAAAAACTAATTGCACAAATTGACCCATTCAAATAATTTTTAAATTTAATGGAAAACCAATAACATTAACCCTTCGTCGGGCGCGTCAAGAAATTTCCAAGTTCGGGCGCGTTGCATCAAATTGATACCCTTTTCAAAAATTAATAAAAATTTAATTTCACAATTTTGTGTGAGAAAATTTTAATAAGACTAATAATTTAAATATTAAAAAGGTTTCTATACTGATAAATAAAACAAAAAGTAGATTCAAATATTTTTTAAAACAAATTAATAACAACACTACAAAATGGTATTTTTTTCCCCTTTCCTCTTTCTGACGTCACAACACAGTCTACACATGGTACTCATTTTGCACTTCATGATAAAAATTACTATAACTTAAAAAATTATTTATCAATCACACTGTACTTGTAATCAAAATATAGATGAGAGTAAAAAATGAGACTACTGAAAAGTTGGAACAGTTAACTTTTGTATTTTAAAAGTTATACACAGAAAAGTAAAGTGGATATCAATTTGTATAAACGCGCCCGACAAAAGGTTAAAATTGTAATTAAAATCTCAATAAATAATTAAATTCCATTTTTTTCATTTAAACTGAAGCTACCAATAGCATGCATTTGTTATTCTGAATTACTGAATTTCACTGCCATAACAAAAAAAACTTTTAAGACATAAAAAAAAGTTAAAATAACAAAATATGATAAGAATATTTTTTTCTTTTGATACTTTGATTACATTTCATAAATATTTAAGTTTAGGACAGTGATTCCCAAAGTGGTCTATATCGACCCCCTGGGGTCGATTTGGACCTGGAAGGAGTCTATGACAGTGAAAAAAAAATTGGGGGTCCATGAAATAAAAATGGGGGTCGACGATAGTGGATCTTATATAAGTAGGTTGTGACTTTAATTTTGGCATTCCATGAATGGAATAATACACCTACACTGATAGTACCTATTTAATTACATTCAGGGCCGAAAAAAAGCGGGTGCAGCGCGTGCAGCGCATTTAACTTCGCGCTTTGAGAGGCCCCGTGGCCTACGAAAATGAATTTTTTGTATGTAAAAAATGTTATTTTAAAAATTTTTGAAAAATTATTTTTTTAAAAATTTTTGAAAAATTATTTTTTTAAGAATTTTTGAAAAATTATTTTTTTAAGAATTTTTGAAAAATTATTTTTTTAAGAATTTTTGAAAAATTATTTTTTTAAGAATTTTTGAAAAATTTTTTTTAAATTTTTCGGCCCCGCAAAAAGTCATTCCGGCCCTGAAGCAAGGTCTACCCAAAACCGAAAAAACTTGAGCAAGTGGTCTACGAGACCGCAAAAAAGTGGTAAAGGGGTCTACGAAACAAAAACGTTTGGGAACCTCTGGTTTAGGACAACAAAAAATGTAATATCTTTTAAAAGTACAAGTGCAACTCTTAAGATTCAACACAAAATGTTGCTAAAAAAACAACTAAAAATATAATTTCAACTTTCAAAACAAAAACTGCAAAACAATAGAAAAAATGACATTTTCAAACAAAATTAGTCGAGAAAAAAAGATTTTCAATTATGTTCAGTAATGTAAACTATTAATTTCAACAATAATTAATATTAAAATATTTTTTTTCAAATGTAAAAAACTAATTGTTTTAATTGACACATTAATTTAATTTAATGGAAAACTAATAGCATTAAAATTGCAATGAAAATCTCAATAAATAATTAAATTCCATTTTTTTCATTTAAACTGAAGCTACCAATAGCATGCATTTGTTATTCTGAATTACTGAATTTCACTGCCATAAAAAAAGTTTAAGACATTTTCTTTTCCATTATATTCAGTAATTTTAATTTCAACAATAATTAATATTAAAATATTTTTTTCCTACTTTTTTAAAAACAAAAAAAATAATTGTTTATATTGACACATTAATTTTTTTTTAATTAATGGAGAACCAATTGCATTAAAATTGTAATTAAAATCTCAAAAAATAATTAAATTCCATTTTTTTTCATATAAAATAAAGCAACAACATCAAATAAAATAAGAAATTCAGATTAAAGTTGGATAAATTGCTAAATTTTAATATTAAAAAAAATCATATTTGAATTAGCAGAAATGCTTCTGTATCATTATTCAATAAATTAATTGCGAAAGAAATTTAATATTAAAATAATAAAAAATAATTAGTTTATAATTGAACAAGTGCATTTTAAAATTTACTATTAAATTAAAAACTAATGAATTTTTAGAGAAATTGATTACAAAAAAACTAAATTAATTAAAATTTCATTATGAAATACATTAAATTCAACAAAATACATTAAAACAAACAGTCAATCATTAAATTTTAACTTTAATTTTATTAGATTTCTACTTTTTAAAATATAATAAAACAACTAATTAAGAAAACCAATAACATTATTGCAAAAGCAATTAAAAGTTGTAATTAGAAACTGATATTGGAAGAAAAAAATGCAATTGTTGTACAATTAAAACTTTCAATTAGTAATTGGTATTAAAAGAAACTAATTTTAATGAAATCAATTTAACTAAAATATCAGCATCATTGAAATTGCAGATTTTAATACCTCAATTTAATAAATATAAAAATAATTAATAATTAAAAGCCTGAAACTGAGAAACTTGACAACCATTGATAGAAAACTTTATTCACAATTCATTTGTAAATAATTAAAATGTTCCAAGAGCTTGCGCAAGAATTTAACATTTTCAAATCAAAAAAATCAAACATTAATTTTTTGATTTTTAATTTTAAACTAAAAAGTAGTTTTGTAGTTTAATTATCAAACCATTAATTGAATCTCAAAATCTTAAGCAATTTATTAACCACATTGCAATTATTTAAAAAAAAAAGTAAAACACCCATTTTTTTAAATCAAAGGAATTTATATAAAATTCTTCAGGCAAATTTTAAATAATAATCAAGTCAATCCAATAAACAACTTTTAGTATACAAACTTTAATTTCTTCATCTTTTTAGGAAAATGAAATGAAGTTCAGACATAATTTTAGGAAAATTAAAATGAAATTCAAACATAATTTTAGGAAAATTAAAATGAAATTCAGACATAATTTTAGGAAATTTAAAATGAAATTCAAACAATTTTAGGAAAATTAAAATCAAATTCAAACATTATTTTAATTAAATTTGTGCCAATAAATTACTTTGCTATAAATTAACACTTTTCTATCAATCAACATTTTCTCTATACTTTCAACTAAAATAAATCCTCAATGGACTTTAAACTAAAAAAATCCTCAATGAACTTTCAACTCAAATTCTCAATTGACTTTTAAACTCAAAAACAAATCCTTGATTAACATTCAATTTAACATAATTTTCAATGTACTTTCAACACTAAAGAAATCTTCAGCTACAAAAATTAAAATATTACCATCTTCACGATTAAAAAACGAAATTCAGTGAAATTTATTTTTTGTTTTAAATCTGTTAATTGAGCAACCAACTAAAAATACAGAAAATTTAATAAAATATAATGAAATTTCTACAAGTAACTAAATGGTTTTATTTATTAATGCAATTCTTAGTAATTAATTTTGTTATCTAAGTAATTTAATATTAGTTTGTAAATCAAAAATGAAAATAAAACAAAACTCTTAACTTTTGTACAATTACAAATCTTTTAACAATGACTCAAAACTTAAACGCAAAATATTTTTTTTAACTATTTTAGTTTCCATTTTTTAAATACAAAATAATGCAAAAAAAAACATAAAATAGTAAAAAAAAAACTAAAATGAAGATTTACTTCACTAAATATTTCAAGTAATTTGATATTTCTACAAAAAAACAAACTAAAAACTCAGCTAATTGATCAAAAACATTACTTTTCAAATTATAATGCTTAAAAATTATCTAAAAAAAAAACAGATTTGTCTTACAATTTCCACATAAAAACTTAAATAATTTCGTTTAGTAATTAATTTTTCAGTAAACAAATTTATTATTTAGTTAAGTTAATATAAGTTTGTAAATCAAAATAAAACTCGAAACTCTTAACCAAATATTCTACCAAATAACATAAAATTACCAGAAAAATATTTATAACCATATTAATTGCTTTAATTAAGCTTTAATTACTAAATTTTATCTTTTTTTCAATTGTAACAATTACTAAAAAATTAAATGCCAAACATTTTTTAAAACTGTTTTGGTTTCCATTGTTTAAATACAAAATAACACAGAAAAAACATAAAATAGTAAAAAAAACTAAATTGAAGATTTACTTCACTAAAATTTCCATCCAATTTGATATTTCTACGAAAAAAAACCTAAATTAGTCAATTGATTATGAATCCCAAGTTAACAATTAAATCAAATTCAACACTTTTTGTTGTTTTAAATCAGTTAATTATGCAAATAAATTACTTTTCCATTTTAATGCTAAAATAATTATTGAAAAAACCAGATTGTCTTAAAATTATATTATTGCAAAATATTATTTTAAATTATTTTAGATTCAATTTTTTTAATACAAAATGCAGAAAAAAACATTGATAGTAAAAAAATTAAATGTTTTCATGTAATTTGGTATTTCTAAGAAAAAAAACCTAAATTAGTCAATTAATTATGCGTCCTAGTAATAAACACTTATTTACTATTATTTTGCAAATTAAAATCAGAATCAGTCACACAATCAAAAACCAAGTGCAATAGTTGGTCTTACTGACTTGATTTTTAACTTGATTTAATTAAAATAATTAATTAAAGATCTACAAGTCAAATTAACTGAATATTAAATTATAAACTAATTAAAACATTAAGATAAACAATATTGATTAGCAAAACTTAAAAAAAAGCTTAAAAACTTTTCAAAATTACTTTTAAATTTCATTTAAAAATTATTTATTTTCAAATTTAATTTAATCAAACTAAAACATTTCCAAAGTACAAACTCTACCCACAACATTTCATAGTATGTTTTTAAATTGTAATCAATTACTTATTCAAATATTAAAAAAAATAAAATTCTAGGTTGAAGAAAATCATTTTAGGATTTTAAGGATTTTAGGATTTTTTTTCAATATCAGATTATACAATGGCAATATTAATGTCACAACTAAAGATCCACCGTAATAAATTGTAATGTAAAGACATTAAAATTAAAAGCAATTACTAAAAATGTGTTAAACTTTCTTTAAAACATTAAGATTTTATTTATTATTGCAATTTTAAGTAATATTGTTAAAAAACACTTAAAAAAATCTTTATCAATCCTAACTTAAGAAATTTTAAGATTTGCAACGTTGCTGTTGCATCTTTGTTTTAATATAGTTAAAATTAATCCTTTTTTGATTATATCCAATTACTCAAATTTCTAAAATAAAATTTCATGTTTATCAAAATAAATGTTTAGAATAAATTTTTTATCAAATAAAATAAAATGTAAAATATGAAATGAGATTACTTTGTTTAATTAAATTTTCATGTTAAACAAATATAAATTTCTACCAAAAAAACCGCTGCAATTTATAATTAAAATTCTCAGAAATCAATCAAGGTTATTGATACAATTTTATATTAGTTTGCCAATGAAAAAAAATCAATTGAAACACTCCAATTACCCTATTAAATATTTATCTTCATTAAAAAATAATTAGTTTATAATTAAATTAAACAAGTGCATTTTAAATTGTACTATCAACTTAAAAATTGATTAGAAATTGCAACAAGAAAGAACGATTACAAAAATTTAAACTAAGTTAATTTTAAAACTTTTAATTATCAATCATCATTATCTTCTTTTAATCAAACGAAAGTTGAACAAGAAAATTCAAATCTATGTAATCGAATTTGAAATTCTTTGCAATAACCGGTTAAAAATAGGTTTTTGGCACTAAAATAAAATAATTTTCAATAACTAAATTTTTTTAACGTTAAGCTGTTAAAAATATTTAATGAAATTATTAAAAATTGTGTTAAAATTTCTTCAGAACATTAAATGAGTGTATTTATTATAATTTTTAGCAATTTTGTTTTTAATTAATTAATATTAGTTTTCCAAAAAAAAACCATTATCAATCCTAACCTATGAAATTTTAAGATTTGTAAGCAAACATACATTGCGATTTAATGTAATTAAAATTAATAGTTTTTTTTAATTGTATTCAATTACTCAAATTTCAAAAAAAAAATAAATTTTAATTTCATTCTCAGCAAAATAAATGTTAAAATTAAATTTTTTTATCAAATAAAATGAACTGTAAAATATTAAATGAGATTAAATTTTCATGTTAAAAAATTATAAATTTCTACCAAAAAAAACCGCTGCAATTTATAATTGCAATTCTCAGATATCAATCAACTTTATTGAGATAATTAAATATTAGTTTGCCAATGAAAAAAAAATCGATTGAAACACTTACATTACCCTTTTAAGTATTAATTGTCATTAAAAAATAATTAGTTTATAATTAAATTAAACAAATGAATTTTAAAATGCAATAACAACTTACAAATTAATTAGAAAAAATGATTTCAAAACCTTCAACTACATTAATTGAAACAAATTTCATTAAAAACCAATTTTACTAATTTCTATTAAAATCAACGTCATTGTAATCAAACTAAAGTTGAACAAAAACAATTACACAAATCCATACAATAAAAATTGAATATTTTTACATTAACTGATTAAAAATCTGTGTTTGACACTAAAATTAAATAAAATTTAATAAAATGTGTGATTATTGAAATTTATTTTACGTTAAAAAGTTGTTAAAATGTGAGTTAATAAAAATAAAGTTAATAAAGTTGTAAGATTTGTAAGCCAACATACATTGCGCTTTAATGTAATTAAAATTAATAGTTTTTTTAATTGTTTTCAATTAATCAAATTTCAAACAAAGAAATAAAATTTCATGTTAAGCAAAATAAATTTTAGATTTCGTTTCAAAATAAAATCAGCAGTCAAACAGATGAATTACTTGTTGTGATAAAACTTATATTTAAATTTTAACCCAAAAAACCGCTTAAATTTCTAATTGAAATTCTAATTAATTAATTTGTCATCGTAACTTAATATTAATTTGCCAAGAAAATCTATCAATTCTAACTTAAAATACTTTTAAGATTTAAATTATTACAACAGGATTTGTAATAGTTAAAATTAATAGTTTTTTGTAGATTGTATTCAATTACTCAAATTGCTCAAAAAAATTAAATTTCTTTTTTCAAAAAACTTTTAAATTTGTTTTTTTTTCATATAAAATTATGCAAAAAAATAATCAAATACATATCAAAAATCAAAATTCCACTACATCTTTAAATTTTAATGGTAAAAAGTTATAATTTAAATTTTTACCAAAAAAACCTGCTTAAATTTATAATTGCAATTCTCAGAAATCAACCAACTTGTTGCGATAATTTAATATTATTTTGCCAATAAAAATAAAAATCCAATCAAAATCAATGTCATTGTAATTAAACTAAAGTTGAACAAAAGGAAACATTCAATAATTTTTATTGTATAAATTGGTAACATCTTTACAATAACCAATTAAAAAATCGATTTTTAATTATAATAAAATAAATTTCAATTACCGCAGATTTATTAACATCGTTTCAACGCCAAGAACTTGTTAAAATTTAATATAAAATTTAAAATTGTGTGGTTAATTTCTTAAAATTGTTATTATAAGTTTTGTGTTATTTATTATAATTTTTAGCAATATTGTTGTTTTTTAAGTAATTAAATTTAATCCTAACTTAAGAAATTTTAAAACGTACAAAAAGACTTATTGTGCTTTAATGTAATTAAAATGAATAGTTTTTTTAATTGTATTCAATTACTCAAGTTTCAAAGAAAAATTCATGTTCAGCAAAATAAATTTTAAGATTTCATTTTTTTTCGTATAAAATGATAAAACAAAATAAAATAAACAGTAAAATATGAAATTAAATTACTTTCTTTTACTAAGTTTTAATGTACAAAAAAACTAGTTAATTATAATTATAATTGCAATTTTCAGAAATCAATCAACTTGTTGAGGTAATTAAATATTATTCTGCCAATGAAAATAAAAATCGATTCAAACATTTACTGTATGCTAATGGCAACTTAATTACCATTGCCCTATTGAGTATAAATTAATTAAAAAATTACAAAATCGTAAAACTAAATTAATTTCAATTTAATTTAAACATTGTTTCATAATCAAACAATTTTACTAATTTTTATCAAAAACAATGTCATTGTAATCAAACTAAAGCTGAACTAAAAAAAAACAAATCAATACAATAAAAATTTAATATCTTTACATTAACTGGTTAGAAAATCTGTGTTTCACACTAAAATTAAATAAAATTTCATAACTGCTAATTGCTTATTAGTAATACATTAAATCCAATTAAAAATTACAGTTAATTAGTCAATTACTAATAAATATTAAGATTTAAAAATATTCTTTTAAAAAATTTAAAACTGGTGGATTTCATTAAATTAAAACTTTTAAACAAATAATTAGATAGTTTTATAGATTTAAAAATATTCTTTCTCAAAATAAAAAAAATTTAAAACTGGTGGATTTAATTAAATTAAAACATAATTATTAATAACTTATTTCCAATAAAATCAATATTGGTTATGGGCCCAGCACAAAAATATCTACACTTAAAATTTCTTCCGATATTTTACTACAAATCAATTTTCAGATAAAACAATCAATTTCAGTTTTTAGGATTCAAAATTATAAAATATTTATCAATTCATTTTTAAATCTGTCATTGTTAACAAATGAATAACAAATTAATATAAAATATTTAATTTTCAACATTACAATTTTGTGAGTTAATTAAAAGTGATTAAATAAAAGTTTAACCTGTCACATAATTGTTTGACAAATTACCTTAAAGTGCATGTTGTTATAAATGATTTTTAACTCTTAATGTTAATTAAAGACTAAACGTAAAGCAACTATAATTAACTATAATTATAAACAATTGTAATACATTTTATTTTAAAAGTTTATGAAATTGTATTCAAATTTAAATATAGCAACTTATTAAGCTCTTTCTTTAAATCTTATTGATAAATCTTTAAATAACAAAAAATTAAGTCAAATAATTTTTTTTAAAAAAAAGCAAAAAAGTTCAACTCATTGAATCATTAAACCAATTCAATTTTCATATAATTGAACTCATTAAAACACAAAATTAGTTATTTTCTGTAACTACCAAAACAAAGTGTTTCAAAACTATTTTCAAAAATTAATCAATTTAGTTAATTGATCAAGAATTTTGTAACAAAAAAACGACCTAACAACGACCTAAAGAAAATATGAACAATTGATGTCATTAATCGTATTTAATTTCATTATTGCAATTTAGGGAAATTAAAATCTTGACAAGTAATCACTTAACGCCATCAATACAAAATGATCAGATAATTTGCTTAAATAATCAATAAACTTTTTTTTAACCAATAAACTTTTTTTAACCAATAAACTTTTTTTAACCAATAAACTTTTTTTAACCAATAAACGTTTTTTTTAAATAATAAACTTTTTTTTTCCAATAATAAATTTTTTTTTCAATAATAAACTTTTTTTC
>JAAFCF010005748.1:484960-502036 GCA_013389785.1 Helicorthomorpha holstii
ACATTTCTTCGTGTTTCATCTACGTGGCATCTACGAGACTTGACACGTAGAATTCAAGTAGAATCTACGAGGTTGTGCTACTTGGGATATTGCTTGCCATAGGTGTTGATTAGCGTGATTAACACCTGGGTATTTGCGTTACTTCTGTTTCGTTTGCCATATCTACAAGATGTAGATATCAGCTGTCTGGCCAGACGTCTCAAACTATTTATTGTAACCTATGAAGCAATGTAACTTAGCTTCATAACAACAACCATTTCTTTATCTACGCCATTTTCTAGCCAAATAGCTAAATTAACAACTGTAAGTTAATAAAACAGTTTGTTCATTACAACCAAAATTCCACTGCGTTTAAAGTATAACTCTACAATTGGTAGCAGAGCAACAAAGTTTACATGGTTGTGAAAATTAGCTGTGGAGATGAGAGAGAGAACTTTGAACAACGTGACAGCAAGTAGACTGCCAGACATTTTGAAAAGACAAATCGCCGTTACAAATCTGCAAATTTTGAATTTGATTTTGTCTACAGATTAGACAAATTTGGCTGCAATAATTTTGAACATTTTACAACGTATATTCAACTTAACTACTGCAAGCCAATCTGCTGAGATTTTTCAATCTGAATTTCACAACAAAAACTGAAATTTCGTTTTGTAAATTTTCTCTACTATACTTCAAATTTCATTTCGCCGAATTGCCACTACATCTACATTTATTTTACAAAGAATATGGACAGCATCTCTCAATTTTTGATTTTCAACTTTAAAGTCAATTATAAATTTGAATAATCGGAATTTTGTTGAGCCAAAGTCAGTTCCAAATTTCTTACTATGTGTCAACTACAAAAATGGCAACAGCAGGCATCAGTAATAACAGTATCATTACTAGCCTAGAGAAATTAAACAGCAAGAACTACAGAAGTTGGAAATATAATCTCCAAATGCTTCTAGAAGACCGAGATTTATGGGGCTTCATCGAAAACATAGAAACTGAACCCGTTACCACAGACGAGAAACTTTTACGAGAATTTCGCCAGCGACAGCAACATGCACTTATTACGATTGTTTTACATATCAATCCTGCACAACAAGAAATTACAGTACTCGCAAATTCCATACAGCTCATAAAGCCTGGACAGCGTTAGAAGACCACTTCGAACCTAAATCAGTTGTCCGTGTTTTACAGCTGCGAAAGCAATTTGTTGCAATCAAGCTGAAAGACAACGAACCCATGACCGACTATTTAAATCGAATCACCATTTGCGCTGATCAGATGGAAACTGCTGGAAATACAATTCCTGACAAAGAAATCGCTTTTTCCATGCTATCGGGTCTACCGGATTTGTACAATTACATTGTCGCACAGTTTATTTGTCTTAATGATGTCCGATTGACTTCGACCAGCATAGCTGACCTATTGACAATTGAATATGAACGCCGCAAGCTCAGAACTGATGAAGTTGAAGAAAGTTCGGAAAGTTCTGAACAACCAGCAGAAGAACTATACGCATTTTGTGGCAAACAGCAAAAGCCAAAACCCGCTGTTAAATCCACTAAACGATTTGACTTCAACTGCTACAACTGCGGAAAACGTGGACACATGGCCAAGGATTGCAGAAGAAAAAAGCAGCAACCGCATAACCCCAAATCCAATCATCCGAGAGAAACTCTCTTGCTAAATACCAAGAGTGGTCACTATGATCGTTGGATACTTGACAGTGGTTATACGAACCATGTCAGCTACGTTAAGTCCTGTTTACAGACATTACCAAAGTCCAGACTAACGATGTTTTGACTGCCGACGCAAACAGCAAATTAAAAATTGCAAGCAGAGGCTCAATTGACATTATGACTACATGTAAAAGATCTGGGAAAGACATTACTATGGAAGTCGAGTTGACGAACGTTTATTACATCCCAAATCTCCGACGGAACCTGTTATCCGTTTCAACGATTGAATGATTGGGGAACCAGATAACTTTCTCCAATGGACAATGCCGTATCTTCAATAAGAAGAACCAACTCTTTGCAATCGCAAATTGTATCAATGGTTTATACATTTTGGATAGCAAGCAGCTCAAACCAGAGCTGATGGAGGTAGAAAGTCCAATAACCATTCCTCAAAGCGCCTTATGGCATTAACGTTTCTCGCATGTAAACCATCAGTACATAAAGTGGGCTGCAGAGAAGAAACTAGTCTGCGGAATGGAAGATGTCAAATTGACAGACGAGATGGATTGTTTGAGCTGCAAACTTGCTAAAAGTAAGAAACAACCGTGCAAAGCAACCAAAAACAAGACTAGAGCAAAATACCTGCTACAGCTTGTTCATTCTGACTTGTGTGGACCATTACAAGTCACGGGACACAACGGATATTGCCACATGTTGACATTCCTTGATGATCACACAAGGAAAATGTTTCTCTACCTCTTCAAGAAAAAGAGCGAAGTAGTAGAATACATGAAACGATTCCTAGCGATGGCCGAAATACAACCCAACCATAAGCTCCAGAGTATTCGTACAGATAACAGACTCGAGTACTGTAACAAAGAGCTTGAGACACTATTCTCGAATCTTGGTATCATCCACCAGCGCACAAACACATTCACACCACAGATGAATGGAGCGGCTGAAAGGCTGAACCATAAGATTCTTGACCTGACGAGAACTTTATTGAACGCCATGGATGTACCCAAACACTTTCGGGGAAAAGCAGCACACACCGCTGTTTACATCCTGAACCGTTCATACACCAGAGCATTGGGAAACCAAGTTCCAGAAGAACTTTGGACAACTATCAAACCCAGCGTTAAACACCTGAAAACATTTGGATGTACCACCTACGTGCACATTCCAAAAGAGAAAAGACAGTAAGCTGGAAAACTGAGCTGAACGCTGTATGCTACTGGGGTATCCATCTGGAAGAACCAGAGGATATCGCCTTTGGAGTTTTGAGAGTAACAAAATTATATTCTCAACACACATCACATTCAATGAAACTTTACCAGCACACACTTCCAGTACAACTAGTACAGTGACACTGAAAGATGCAACCAACTAGCAACAGGATGATGACGCATCTGAATATGAAAGTGCAGATGAGATCGAGCCTGACAGTGGTATTGGAAGGACCATGTACGATTCGTTGGACCAAACCAAAGTAGAAACACCTCCACCTGTTGTAAGCGAACCACAAGAACCAGTGGACAACGCACCAGGACGTGGAAAACCTTGTAAAATTAAACTAGTACCAAACCCATATGGACGTAAGGGGAAACCAAAGGAAGAACCTATACTGTCTGAGGAACCCATTGAAAATATTGAAGAGAGGGAATACTGTGAGATAGTCAAGCTTCTTCATACCGATTTGGGTGAACCACTTATGATTGAGGACGCTTTAGATGCTGAAGATGCAGAAGAGTGGTCCAAAGCAATTACACACGAACTTGACACTCTTAACGACTGTGGAACCTGGATGATTCCAGAACAAGTTCCTGACACCATGAAACCTGTGGGATCTAGATTCAAGAAGAAAACTGACATAAATGGCGATGTTAAGTGCTACTGCGACAGATTAGTTGCACAGGGATTTACAGAGAAGTATGGCACCAATTATTTTCATATTTATGCTCCAGTAATCAACTTTGTGATTTTGCGACTTTTATTCACAATTGCCTTTGTGTTAAAGTGGAAGTCACAACACATTGACATCACTTGCGCGTATCTCTACAGAAATTTGACCAAAGAGATCTACATGAAAGTGCCGACTAATTGTTGTTTGCAAAATGGAAACGCAAACATTGTAAGACTGTTGAGACCAATTTACGGACTGGTACAAGTGTTTGCATGAGACAATCACCACCCTGAAACTCACAAGATTATCAGCATGTAACTGTGTGTATAAATACAACAATAGTGCCTACATCGCAGTATATGTTGATGAACTCATTATATTTTGTAAAGATGACCAAACTATAAGTGATATTGTACGCAAGTTGGAGAAACATTTTACGTTGAAAAACCTTGGAAGTGCGTTGTATATCTTAGGAGTGCAAATCCACCAGACAGTGGATTCCATCTCCATGTCCCAGAAAAGCTACATTCAACAAGTGTTGAAGAGATTTGCAATGGCAAATTGCAAAGCCATTAATACGCCGATGGAGACTAACAAGAGACTGGAACCAAATGAACTATCCAGTTGTAGTAATCTTCAAACTATTTACCGACAGGCTATTGGGTGTTTGAGCCAACTAGCTACACACACTCGGCCTGATATTCTGTTCTCCGTAACCAAACTCGCTCAGTTCAGTATTAACCCAAGTGAGAAACATTGGACTCAAGTCAAGCGAAGTTTGAGATACCTGAGTGGAACTCAAAACTACCAACTGAACTTGACCACGCGGAACCGGATTCTTAAATTTTATTCAGACGCCGACTTGGCATCATCTTTTGTGGACCAACATTCAACGACCGGTATCATTGCTTTCTTCGGGAACATTCAAATCTTGTGGCAATCAATCAAGCAGCGTTGCATTGCGTTATCCACAATGGAAGCAGAGTACCTCCAGATGTCAGAGACTGCCAAGAAGATCATCTGGATGCAGAACTTGTGTCGTGAGTTATTATCAACAACAAACTTCGATATGGTGACTCTAAATTGTGATAACCAGAGTGCTATTCACTTTGCGGAAAATTGTATCGAAAATCATCAAAGTAAACATATCGAAATTCGTTTGCATTACATTCGTGAGTTGATTGAAAAGAAATTAATCAAATTATGTTTTATAGCATCAGAAAAGAATGTTGCTGATATTTTCACCAAACTGTTGAATGTTAAGTCGTATAATTATTTTTGTGAATTTTTGTTTAGAATGGCGCACAAATTCTAAAGAAAGGGGAATTTGTTGGGATTCCATAGTGTATTTGCGCGCATTAATAATGTTGTCGTATATTGCTTGAAATAGGTGTCGATTAGCGTGATTAACACCTGGGTATTTGCGTTACTTCTGTTTCATTCGCTGTATCTACAAGATGTAGATATCAGCTGTCTGGCCAGACGTCTCAAACTATTTATTGTAACCGATGAAGCTATGTAGCTTCATAACGACAACCATTTCTTTTTCTACGCCATTTTCTAACCAAATAGCTAAATTAACAACTGTAAGTTAATAAAACAGTTTGTTCATTACAACCAAAATTCCACTGCGTTTAAAGTATAACTCTACATAAATTTATTTGCAAGATCCATTATTATTAAAGAAATTGATTTGATTGATTTTAATTGACTTGATTTTCATTTTAATTGACTTGATTTTCATTTTAATTGACTTGATTTTCATTTTAATTGATTTGATTTTCATTTTAATTGATTTGATTTTAATTTTAATTGATTTGACTTAATTTTCATTAACTTTCAGAAAAAAAGTTAAATCAAAATCCATTTAAAAACAGAAAAAAAAGTATCTAATTGCTTTAAATAAAAATCAATTAAATTAATTAATAAAGTTCAAATTCAACAAACAAAATAAAATTCTTGTATAAATTCACGATTATTACGTCATATCAATTAAAGCTAAAACCAATTGCTTCATTAAAACTAATTTAATTTATGTTTATAAACCCATTAAACCAAATTCAATATCAAATCCCACTTATTAGTAAAATGCCCAAAAAAAAAGATAATTAAATTAAAACAATTTCAATATCTTTTTTATTTTTAATTAACGATCAATTAACTGACATATAAAGACGTAATGAACATCATTGATTTTGTAATTTTATTTTGAACTCATCGAATCGAAGTCTATACAAAATGATTAAATCTGCACCAAATCAACCTACAGTTTGAATTATAATTAAACTTTAATAATAATTGATTTAAATAGCAAAATAATTGCAATTGGATATTGTCGATCACCAATCAATAACTACAAACATCTTAAAACAAAAAAATAGGAATTAACGCTCTCTAGTTTTAAAACTAATCAAATTTAAATCAATTTAATGTTTAAATTATTTTCAGTGATCATTTTAACCAGAAGTTATTGACAACTGAACCATCTGGTTTAGCTTAAATTCATTAATTTCTCTTTAATCACTTTCAAATGTTTCAATTTACTAAAAATCAAAAGTAAATCACACAATACATTTTCAATTTTTAGTTGATTTGGCTTTGATTAAGCGATACAATCTAATTTAAAAAAAATCAAAAAGAAAACAAATATTGACTGCAATAGAAAACAAACCCATAATCAAAATAAACAATTACAATAGCAAACATTTAATGACTACTCCAATCATTACAAATAAAATCTCTATTTAATTTTTAATTAACGATCATTTAACTAATTAAGTAAACACAAGTAACGTTTTTTTAATTTGGTTTTTAACCCATAAAGTGATTTAAATGTGCATCAAAATAAAGCTCAGTAAATTGTAATTAAACTATATGTAATTGATTTAAATAGAAAAATGACTACAAACAACTTAAAAAATACTGCAATTTTAGTTTACAACGATTAACAAGTATTTTAAAATTAATATAACTTTCATCAATTCATTAATTAAATTTTCTACAATGAAAATTTTAACCTTACTCATTGGCAATTTCACCATCTGATTTTATGTCATTAAATGTTTTAATAAGTTATTAAAATCACCCAAAAATAAACCACTTAATACATAAAAGAAATTTATGACGATTTTGTTAATGATAATTATGTATTATTTTGTGGAATCATCTTATTCATACAGAAATATTTTCATCAAATTATTAAACAGTTACTACAAACCAAAAATATTTTTTTCAAAATCCATTTACAGTCGATTCTTTGTCATTAAATTAACTGATTTTAATTTAATTGATTTGACTTTGAGTGACAGAATTTAATTTTAGAAAAAAATAAAAATGAAAGAAAAACTTTTTTGCTCAAAATGTAAAGCGCAAAATCAACAAAACAAATAAAATTTACCAATAATTTCACGATTATTAAATCATATGAATATCAATTTCAGCATAAAACCCAATTAGATAATCGATTACTTAAATAGAAATTCAATTAAAGTTTATGAACCAATGAAACCATTCTCAATATGAACAAATTCAACTAGAGCAGAAAAAGATGAACAATTAAAATCTCTAATCTTTAATTGACGAAATGAAAATCAATTACGATTTTCTAATTTTATTTTTAACTAATAGAAATCAAACAAAATGGTTCAATCTGCACTAAAACAAAGCACTAATTAGTTCAAATAGCAAAATGAATATTGCTAATCATCAATCAATAAATATAAACATCTTAAAAGACTACGAAACTCGTTTACAGCGGTTTAGTTTGAAAATTAATCAATTTTTTTTATCAATTAAGTGTTTAACTTTTCTTAAAATTGTCATTTTAACCAGAACCCACTAACTATATGTTATCTTATTTTGCCTAAATTCATACTTTCACCTTAATAGCTTCAATTGTTTACATTATTTACTAAAATCACCACAAAAAAACCCACTCAATACGTTAAAACAAATCATGGCAATTTTGTTATTGGTTATAATTTTAAAAAACAAGTTTATCAAAAGATTATGAAAACAAGTGATTTCAAAAAAACAAGTAGCTTTTCAACATTATAAAACTAAAAAAGATTTCTGTACAAAAAAAGACTTTAAATGAAAGACTTTTATTACTTAAAATTTACTTAAGATTTTCAGTGTATAAAAACACCAAAAAAACTGTCAAATGAAACAATTAGTTATAAATTTATACAATATTTCCATAAATACTGCTGAATAGTTCGTTAATCTTAATTGTTTCATTTTAATTAACAAAATATAATCATTAATGTGTCAATTTAACTTTGAAATAGCAAATGTAACTAATGTTTAATAAAATACAATGTTGTGATAGCCAAATAAACTAAAATTTAACTTTAACACCAATTGCTAATTTCCATCGTTTTTAAAAAATAGAAATTGATGCATTAAAAATAATACTTGTTTATAACAAGAAATTGGTAAATTTAAAGTTAAATGTAAATAAAGTTCAATAAAAGTTTAGTGGAAAATTGTTTTAACGTTAAAACTGAGGAAAAAATTTAATTAAAAAACAAAGCAAATTTTATAAATGAAAAAATTTAAAAGTGGTAATCGGTTGTTAGAAGTTTCTGATGTGAAATTGGTAAACCAAAACTTTTTAAGGAATTAAATTTAATGATTGAGTTGATTAAACTGATTAATTAAAAATTAATTAATGATAAAGCAATACAACTTTCAGAGAAAAACTTCTAGTTCACCAATTTAATCAACATTCATGTTTTAAATTAACATTTTCAGAAATTACAAGTTCAACCTTAACTAAACCAATGGAATTGCAAAAATTAGTAAAATTTTAAATTTACTTGCAAAACCAGTTTTTATTAAATAAACTGATTTTAATTGACATTATTTTACTTGAGTGACAAAATCTAATTAAAAAATCACAAAACTAAGAAGCAGAAATTATTTAACTGCAATAAAAAACAAAATTTAAAAAAAAGTCAACAAAGCAAATAAAAATCACACAAATTATCGATTATTAACTCATATCAATGTTAGCATAAAACCCAATACGATAATCGATTACTAATTGATTAAATAAAAATTTAAATTAAGTTTATAAACCAATGAAACCATTCTCAATATAAACTAATACAACTAGAGCAGAAAAATAATAACGATTTTTAATTAACGATCAATTAACTGATTAAGTAGACACAAGTAATGATTTTTTAATTTGGTTTTTAACCCATCAAAATCAATATCAAATTACAGTGGATTCTCGTTAACACGAACCCCGTTACCACGAATTTCTCGTTAACACGAAGCAACATTGCGGTCCCGAACTACAGTATAGGCTTTCCCATACATTTTTAGTTTGTTAACACGAAGTAAAACCCCGTTTGCACGAACAAATTTTGCTTCTCCAAATGAAAAATTTCATATATCGTCGGCGAAAATGTATAGAAAATCAAAATTTTGATAAGTTTTAATGTTTTTATAAAAACAAATACAAATTCAATACATTTTTTGTTTGTTTTTATAAAAAAAAATTAAAATTGCGTTGTTTTTTCTGAAATGCATACATGCATGTGAATGCACAAAATGCATAATATTTTGAAATTTAATTTTGGTGTCACTCATGATGTAAATAGCGAGTTTAAATGTGATTTACTCTAAAAAATGTCATTTTGGCCATTATATATTAGATTTTGCATGTGTTCATTAACACAAAACCACGTGAACACGAAGAAAAATCTCAGTCCCGTCGACTTCGTGTTAACGAGAATTCACTATATTAAATTTTCACCAAAATAAAACTCAGTTTATATTGTCATTAAACTATTTAATTAATTCAAATAGCCAAATGAATTCCATTTGAATATTGTTGATCACCAACCAATAACTAAAAACATTTTAAAACAAACTTTATTAATCAAACTTAAGTAATTAATCAAATTTCCATCAATTTAATGATTAAATGTTTTTCAATGATCATTTTAATCAGAACACATTTACAATTTGACCATCTGGTTTAGCTTCAATCCATACTTTGCCTTTAATCATTTGTCATTAAATGTTTCAATTAACTAAAATAACTAAAAATAAACAACTCAATCCATAAAAAATTCATTATGATTTTGTTATAATTATGTATTATGTTGGAGATTCATCTTTCACATACAAATATTGTAATCAAAATAAAATAAACTAATAATAAACATAAATTACTAAAAACCAAACAAATTATTTTAAAAATGTAGAATTCATTAAATAACCCTTGCTATTAAATAAAATTTGATTTTCATTTCAATAAGTTTGAATTCCACTGATACAATCTAATTTCAGAAAAAAAATCAAAATTAAAACAGCATATTTTTTAACTGTAATAAATAACCAAAATAATAAAATTCTTTTACATTTTAAATCTAAAAATCAACAAAACAATTAAAAATCACATACAAATTCATCATTATTAAATCACAATTAAATTAACTCAATTAACTAAAATAACTAAAAATAAACCACTCAATACATAAAAGAAATTCATGACGATTTTGTTAATGATAATAGTTATGCATTATTTTGTGGAATCATTTTATTCATAAAGATATTTGTCATTAAATAAACTGGTTTTAATTGATTTGACTTTGAGTGACAAAATTTAATTTCAGAAAAAATTAAAATTGAAACAAATATTTTATACTGTAAAACTCAAAATCATCAGATCAAATGAAAATCACAAATTCCCGATTTTTATATCATATCAATTTTAGCATAAAACCCAAATAGATAATCAATTACTTAATCAAATACAAATGTAAATAATTTTTATAAACCAATGAAATCATTTTAATGAACTATTATGAACTAAATGAACTATCAAAATTACAGTAGAAAGAGATTTACGACTAAAATATTTATCATTTAATTTTTAATTAACGATCAATTAACTGACAAATCAGTCAACACCAATATCGATTTTCTAATTTTGTTTTTAACTCATCAATTTTTAATTAGTTTTAATAGAAAAATAACTACAAACACCTTAAAAAAGACTACAATACTCGTTAAGAGGTTTAGTTTTAAAATTAATGAAAATTGTAATCGATTTAATGTTTAACTTTTTTTTAATGTTAATTTTAACAAGAAGTCATTGACAAGTCATTGACCATCTGGTTTTGCTTAAATTCATTACTTTCCTTGAACTTTTTGTCATTAAATGTTTCAATAATTTACTTTAATCCCCCAAAAATAAATCACTCAATCCTTAATGTATTGATACTTAATCCATGACGATTTTGTTAATGATAATAATTATGCATTATTTTGTGGAATCATCTTATTCATTAAGATATTTTTTTAATCGAAATAAAATAAATAACCAATGTTAAACTGTTACTACAAACCAAAAAGTATTTAAAAATCCATTTGCAGACGATTATTTGTCATTAAATTAACAGATTTTAATAGATTTGACTTTAATAGAGTGACAAAATTTAATTTCAGAAAAAATTAAAATGGAAACAAAAATATTTTATACTGTAAAACTTAAAATCATCAAATCAAATGAAAATCACAAATTCCCGATTATTAAATCATATCAATTTCAGCATAAAACCCAATTAGATAATCAATTACTTAATCAAATACTCCTTCCAATCATAACAATTAAAATCTTCATTATTTAATTTTTAATTAACGACTGTAAAACCAGTCAACATCAATATCGATTTTCTAATTTTGTTTTTAACCAATCAAAATCTGTATACAAAGTGATTTAAATCTGCACCAAACTAAAGCTCACTTTATATTGTAATTAAACTATATTTAATTAGTTTTAATAGAAACATTACTACAAACACCTTAAAAAATACTAGAATGCTCGTTTACAGAGGTTTAGTTTTCAAATTAATGAAGATTTTAATGGATTTAATGTTTAACTTTTTTTTCAATTAACAATTTGATCATTTGGTTTAGCTTAAATTCATTACTTTCCCTTAATTATTTGTCGTTAAATGTTTCAATTAACTAAAATAACTAAAAACAAACCTCTCAATACATAAAAAAAACACATGACCTGTTTCGTATTGGTTAAAATTATGTAAATGTTTCTCTAAATACCAAAATTGTAATCAAAATAAAATAATGTTAAACAGTTACTACAAACCAAAAAAATTTTGAAATTTCATATACAGTCGATTATTTGTCATTAAATAAGCTGATTTTAATTGATTTGACTTTGAGTGACAAAATTTAGCTTCAGGAAAAAAAATTAAATTGAAAGAAAAAATATTTTTTTAACTGTAAAACTCAAAATCAACAAGGCAATTAATTAAAAATTACCTACAATTTCACAATTACTAAATCATCTGAATATGAATTTCAGGATAAAACCCAATTACTTCATTATTACTTGATTAAATAGAAATTTAGTTTTACTTTATAACCCAATGAAACCATTCTCAATATGAAGAAATACAAAAGCCGCAGAAAATAACAACTAATACAATAATAACATTTAAAATCTCTTATTTAATTTTTAATTAACGATCAATTAACTGACGAAACAAAAACCAATTGAAATGAATATTTTTTTTAATTAATTTATTCACACCTTCGGTCACATGAACCATATGTGAGGAGTTCACTCAAAAAAAAAAACTTGAAGATAACAGATTGTAAAGAAAACAACAAGAACTTTGCATAATGAAAATGAATTCTAACTTAATAAAACATGGTATTGCTTGCAAATTTCGGCTAACATACAGAAAATAATAATAAATTGCGCTCTTAGCACTAAGACTCTGAATATCTCTTATTGAGAATACTAATACTCTAGAAAAAAATCTTCGACGACAAACATGCAAAACATTACAATCAAACAATATATGATGTCTCCAGTTATCAGCCCAAGTTAAACAGTCAGTTACTGAGCCACAGAAAACACAGTTATCAGATCTAGGGATGAATGTAGAACCGTCAGTCAAGTACCAAGGATTAATACAGACATTTATGAAACTTCTAAGGACAGCAATACTTTTAAATAAGGATAAATAATGTTCAGGGAGAATTGAATCTTTTAATTCCCTGTAAAAATAAAATGTTTTAGAACGATCTATTGCATCAAAGTCATCCTGGATTGAGTTCTTGACCACAGCCACATTCACCCCATTGGCAAAATCCTTAAAGTCAAAATTGTGTACACTATTCAATGACAAGTCAGTTGTGGTCAAACATGAGTCTAAAGAGTCATCTGAATCGTCACCAAAATTGAAAGGCACGACAACCTCGTCACCTGGGCACCTGTTATTAAGATACAATAAAGAAGAGTAAAACTGATCACACCAAGAATTCTGGTTTCTTTGACTCCTCTGATAATCATAACATTTCCTGATAAGATGTGTTTGGGGGATATGTTCCAAACGAACCCAAAATTTTAGTACTTGCTTAGTAAAGTTAAGAATCAGGGGTCGTCTACCGATTTCAAGTCTAAGTACAGCATTTTTCATAGTTCTAGGTACAGATAATAGTTTTTTAAAAAATTTCATTTGTATAATCTCAAGTTGATGCATAAAATCAAATTCCCAAATGGGGGCAGCATAAAGAAATATTGTCAAAATGGTAATGTCAAATAATTTAACAAAGGTGTATAAATTGGCTATCTTATACTTTCTACAGGCATAGATAAGACCCTTCAATGCTGCATTAGTTTTTGATTTAATGTAAGATAAGTGCTCTGGAAATCTACCTTTCTCTGAGAACACAATACCCAAGTAACAAAAGTGTTGCACATTCTCAAGTTTGATCCCCTTCCAATAACAAAAATCTCGACTCCCAAACATACCTCGATGATGAAAAATTAAAACTTTGTCTTATCCACGTTTAAAATCAAACTCTTCCCGTCAAAATAGGCCTCCAATACATCTAATTTTCGTTGAAGACCCCTACGGTAGTGAGCCATAAGAACAATATTGTCAGCATACATCAATAAATGGATAAATGTCAAAGAGTCAACACGTATATCATCTGACAGGTGATCAAAAACCTGCACCAAATCAGCCAAGTACCGATTAAAGAGAATGGGGCTCAAGGGTTCACCCTGCAGCACCCCCTTTCTGATGTTAATATTTCTAGTAGTCACATCTCCATATGTCAAAGAGGCCTGCGCACTGCCATACAGATTTCTCAGCAAGTTAACAAATCTTTGTGGTATACCTTGCCCCAACAGTGTGTCCCACAGCAAGCTATGTGGCACACTGTCAAAAGCTGCAGTAAGGTCCACAAATGCACAATAAAGTTTCTGCTTTCAATTACTAGCTTGGTTAATCACATGTTTCAGCACAAAAATATTATCCAGAGTGCCACAAGAACATCTAAATGCAGTTTGTTGTTCTGGGATTAAATTGTTAATTTCTATATAGTTATTCAGCTGATTAGCAATGATATTAGTAAATAACTTTTCAACATTTGACAAGAGCTATCAGTCGATAATTTTTGGGTAAACTCTGATCCCCTTTCTTGTGGATAGGAGAAAATTTAATATTGGACCAAGAGGTTGGAGGTTGGCCCGATTGCAGAATAACATTGAAAACGTCTAAAACATAGTTGTAGTATTGGCTTGGTAAATCTTTAAGCATCTCATTTGTAATTGCATCTCTACCAGGAGCCAAATGAAATCAATATAAAATGTGATTTAATCTGCACCAAAAGAAAGCATTAATTGGTTAAAATATCAAAATAAATGCAATTGAATATTGCCAATCACTAATCAATAACTACAAACTTCTGAAAAGACTACAAAACTCCCTCACAACGGATTAATTTGAAAAATAAATTTTGATCAAATCAAGAAACAAAACAAGAAAGTAATCTTAAAACATTTTCTTCAATAGTCATTTTAATCACAACTCATTAACCAGATTTTGCCTAAATTCATATTTTTCCCTTAATAATTTGTCACTAAATTTTCAAATGTTTTACTTAAATAACTAAAAGTAAACTACATCAAAATACTTTTAAAAAATTATAACAATTTTATCATTAGTTCTACTTACAAATTAAAACTTTTTTTTAAGTGTTCAAGTATTAAAAAAGTACTCAAAATCCCAAAATAACAAAAACTTAAAAAAAAACATTTTCATATGCAAAATTAAAAAACTTAAAAAAAATTCAAAAAACATTTTTTTTAATTATTTGATTGTGGATACTAATTAAAAAATTAATATTTGATACTACTTGAAATTGAAATCAATTGATTGTGTTCAAAAATAAAGAATTTCATAATCAATACAAATCTAAAATTGAGGTTTTTAAGTCTAAAAATTGATACGAAATTTTCTTGCAAACAAAAGCTAAGATGTTCAATGTCTCGAATGCAAGGTTGTTAGTTTAATGCTCAATCTCAATGTTTAATAATAAATCAAAAGAAAATTTCCATAAATGTTCAAATCACATTTTTTAACTTAATAAACAATTAATACTTCAAAATTTTCATTTAAAAATCTTCAAATCACAATTTTTAACTTCATAAAGTAACTAAAACTTCAAAATTTTCATTTAAAATTCTTCAAATTGTTTAACTAATCTGTTTAACTGCTTTAAATCTTACAAACTATAAATCTGGTTAACTGCATTAAATCTTATCTGTAAATTTGGTTAAATGTTTTAAATCTTACAATAGTTTTGTAAATTATTTGTAAAAAAAACCAAACAATGGTGGCCTAATTAGGCTAATTAGACAAAAATGATGAATAAATTTAGTTCAATAAATTGGAAAAAACATTTGTCAAGTTCAAAATCAATTAGTTATATTATTCGTGAGATCTAGTAATTAATTAAAATAATTGGTAAATTATAAACATTTTTCCAGAATTAAATTTCAAACATTTGAGGGGGAAAAAACCCGTTAATTTTCAAATGAAAACACTTTTTGAGAATATTTTGATAATATTTAATTACAGTAACTTTAATAAAATTTCTTGTAATTAAAAAAAAATAATTCAAATTGTTTAACTAATCTAGTTATGAACTTTCGTCATTGAAATACAATTACAAAAGCCATTGAATGAGTACGTTTATGGCTCTTTCAAAACAAATTTTTATTGAAAATCAATCCATTCCAATATTCATCACACACAATTCATCGACAAAAACAAAATTAATACATGAAAAACAATTAAAAAAAAAACAGCCCTACCTTTCAATCCAAATCCACATGTGTAATCCTTCAAATCCATTACAAATCCATCTTTTTAATTCGCACTTTCACTCCTAAAAATACACAACTGAATCAATAAATTCCATTAATAAACAATCGATGAATCAATCAATCAACTGTTTCAAAAATTCAAACTTTTCAGTCAATTAATCAAAATTAATTTTTCATGCATTTATCGGTGGTCATATTTTTAGCCATTTTGAAAACTAATTTTTCACCCCCCTAACAACATCAAACAGCCAATCACAAGACGCCATTGGTATTAAACGATGTCAGACCACTCATGACGACATAATTATGCATTTCTTACTCACACCTCACCACCCACAAATGTGTTTTTCTTTAAAAAAATTTAAATTCTGAAATATGTCTGAAAACTATGAACGATAATGTTATTTATTTGATTAGTAATGTGTGTTGTTAAGATTTTTCTTAATTAACGTTTATTTCTTCTCAAATTTTCAATTTTGAAAAATTGTCTTAATCGATCCGATTAAACGCAAAAATAGTTTACCGAAATTAAAATTTTAATCGACTGAAAGTTAATTAAACGACATAATTAATAGTAAAGAATATGAATTACCTGCGTGAATATTTGAAGATCATTTTCGTTAAAAGTCCATTGGTTATCTAGAAAAGAGTATCAAGAAAGTCCATTAAATTTATTAAAAAAAGTGATAATGTGAACGAGATTTTTATTCTTATTATTGTTAAATTAAATATGAAACACAATTTACCAGAAAGATTAAAAATAATTATGAAAAATGTTACCGTTTCTTTGTCTTCAACTGCGCAGTTTCCTGTATCGGCAGAGATGAAAGCCCACACATCCAACGAAATCAAAATCCAACGCGCGAATGACCGCTGCAAATACAGTATGATAATACCTACAACTCCGTGATTATGCCATAGACTTTCAGGCAACATAAAAACACTAACGCCATCTAGTGAGATCTAGTGTCTTGACCTGCAAGATCTAAGAAGAGCTATACTGTCTATGGGTAATAAACCCATTTTAAGTATAAATAATTAATTATATAATTTGTGACAGAGTCAAATCAACAGTTTAAACAAAAATTTAATTACCAACAGAATTCTTGAAAAATAAAAGTCTTACAGCATGTTGCATGAAAATATACTAAATAATGTTTTAGCCAAAATAAAACTAATGGAGTGAATTTTCCCACTCCTTCCTCCACAAAATCTAGTACAGAAGAGACACTCTCATAATATTACAACTTAACATTACAACTTGTCATAATCTTATGACATCACTTAATTCGAATTACAGCGCCATCTACTGGAAAGTCCAACAAGCAGCACGT